>JAXGGA010001073.1:25000-170766 GCA_038373865.1 Uloborus plumipes
GATGCGAAAGAACACTCATAAAACCGAATTTCAAAAATTTTTGGAAAAATTGGTTGAGCGTTCAAAACGTTGTATTGAGTTAAATGGATCCTATTGTGAACAAATATTAACTTAGAAACACATTGCCATAGTAATCTTGTTCTGTTTTTACAAGTTTGGTTGTTTTTAGATCCCACTGCGTATTAAAAACAAATACAATAGTTTTGTGTGAATAACTTTAGAAAGAGTAAAATATTTGCCAGTTTAGGACTTGCCCTTGCTTTGACTTTTTGTAAGCATTAACTAACTTCACATTTTTAACAAGAAGTTCTGTCAAGAACTAAACGAGCCTACTTTCCCGTACATCGACATCGGCATTCTAGCATCTGATCATTATTCTCTTGATCATCTGAGACTAAACATTATGTCAAACATACCTTTTTAGCACTTAAAGCTGATTTCTAAAAGCAAAATATACCCCTCTCATCAGATGAAATAGAGACATAAAAAGTAAATAAATGAATAGATGAAGTTTTATCGCACCTTTTAAAGAATGTAACTGTTACAGTTCTTCCGTAGAAAAATTCCTCAATCGTTTTCAAAAAAAAAAAATTAAAAGTACAAAGTACATCAAAACACATTTTATCAAAGAAAGGAAAAAAAACTCGTCCGTCGATAAAATGTCTCGATTTTCACTTTTAAACCGTTGCCAGTTGTTAAATTTAAATAAAGAATAAAATGCCCTCGTGAATGAAACACTTTTGTTACAAAAAAAATCGTCTGCCAAAAAAAAAATAATAGTAATAAATAAAATAACACAAATGAATAAATAAACAAAAAATCGTCTGCACAGTCAGTCATTTTTTTCTGAGCCTGCATTTCCGCCATGTTTGTGGAGTCGGAGTCGGAATCAGAGTCCTCACAGAAGATTATTCAGAAAAGTACTTTACAAACATTATTTATCAAAACCATTTTTTTACAAAGTTAGTTTGAAGGAAATCCGACTTTAAGTTCCAGGATCAACATTCAACTTAAATTCCCCGTAGGCGCTAATGTTAAATTTTTTTCTGAACGGTTCAATATTGAACGAAAAACGGTTCAAACCAAAAAGCGAAATAAGGGAATGAACCTCTCCGAGATCTTTCAAACAAAAAAAAGTTTATTCCATTCGGATGGTTCACTCAGAAGTTATTAGGTGGGGAAAGGTTGCTTGAACGGTTCAATGTTGAACGAAAAAATGTTCAAATTGAAAATTTAAATACTGTAATGAAGTATCCTTGCTGAGATCCTTCGAACAAAAAAAAAGTTTATTTAAATCGGACTGTTCACTCAAAAATTATTAGGGGTGACAGCTTGCTTGAGCGGTTCAATGTTGAACGAAAAATTGTTCAAATCGGAAATGTAAATACGGGAATGAAGTATCCTTGATAAGATCTTTCGAACAAAAAAAAGTTTGTTGAAATCGGACTGTTCACTCAAAAGTTAGCATCGCGGGACAGGTTGTTTGAACGGTTCAAAGTTGAACCAAAAATTGTTCAAATCGAAAAATCAAATATGGGAATGAGTTGTACTCGCTGAAATCTTTCCAACAAAAAAAAGTTTGTTCAAATCGGAATGTTCATTCAAAAGTTAATAGGGGGGGAAAGGTTGCTTGAACGGTTCAATGTTGAACCAAAATTGTTCAAATCGAAAAATCAAGTATGGGAATGAGTTGTAATCGCCGAGATCTATCCAACAAAAAAAGTTTGTTCAAATCGGAATGTTCATTCAAAAGTTATTAGGGGGGAAAGGTTGCTTGAACGGTTCAATGTTGAACGAAAAATTGTTCAAATCGAAAATGTAGATACATGAATGAAGTATCCTTGAAAAGATCTTTCGAACAAAAAAAAGTTTGTTCAAATCGGACTGTTAACTAAAAAGTTAGCATCGCGGGACAGGTTGTTTGAACGGCTCAAAGTTGAACCAAAAATTGTTCAAATCGAAAAATTAAATATGGGAATGAGCTGTACTCGCCGAGATCTTTCCAACAAAAAAAAGTTTGTCCAAATCGGAATATTCATTCAAAAGTTATTAGGGGGGGGACAGACAGACAGACCGACCGACAGACCGACAGACCGACAGACCGACACACAAATTCCCCATCTCAATACCCTACTTTCAAATTTTTAATTTTTCGATATTCATTTTACCTTTTTATTTTTTTAACTTGGCGATATTTTTTGAACTTGGCGATATTTTTTTTAACTTGGCGATATTTTTTGGACTTGGCGATATTTTTTAGATGCATTAAGCCAATTTTAATACTTTTTTCGTCTTTCTTTTATTTTTAACGGGAAAGTAGGCTAAAAATGACTTTGATGTAAGAATTTTTCCCAATATTCGCTATACCCAATACTAGGGATGCACCGATAAGCAAATTGGCCGATTACCGATTACCGATTAATCGGCAGTTGATAATCGGCCGATTAATCGGTCAAGCCGATTAATGATTTAAATGGTTGTTTTCAGTACTACCAATTTCACCGTTACAGTTTTTTCTTCGTTTTTTTTTACAATTCTAACTTTTGAAATAGTTCCTAATTTTTTCTTCCATTTTCCTAATTTTCCCAAAATAATTTCAAAATTTTATCAAATTTCTCTGAACTAATTTTCATATTATTCTCAATAATATTGCATTAACACATTGCTAGTTATGTAAACTAGACATGAAAATTCAAAAAAAAAAAAAAAAGAGGGAGTCTGTGTGGTGAGCAATCTAATTTTGAAGTTCTTTCAGTTTCAATTTTTCAATTATTAGTAGCTATGTAATTCAAGACTTTTATTCTTTGTGAAAATTGAAGATTATCTAAAAGCAAGGAGAAAAGTATCGACGCATGAAAAATGTTGCTGCATTAACTATGTGTATTTTTATTCAAAATAGGAGAATTAATGTATTAAAAACTTTACATCAACGGTGAGGATTATTATTACTGTTAATAAAATTATTCATCATAATTTCTTAGTAAAGGTTTACTTTAAAAAATAATGTTTAAAAATATTTTTTCCACCGATTAATCGGCCCGATTTTGCCGATTATTAATAATCGGCAAAGTGGCCGATTATGGCCGATTAATCGGTACTGCCGATTAATCGGTGCATCCCTACCCAATACTAAGATATCTAAGATGCCACCCAGAACAAAAAAAAAATCTATAAGCATAAGCTATAGTTTTTTCCAGTTTATCCAATTGACTATTTTGTTTCCCAAAAAAAGTTACACACTCCATATAAAGTGGTTGCTTATCTCACACATTCCCTAATTATGACTTTACACCGATATATGATAAAACATCAAATTAAACGGACTCATTAAACGGGACTTTGCTTTATTCGGACAACCAATTAGATACATGTACTAAATAAATAATAGACAAATTTCCTCAATAATGTAGTTTTGTAGGTCGTATTTCGTATTTTTCTCTTATGCAGTTTTCTATTTCAATCTCTTAAACTCTAAGTGCAATTTTGACTGTGTGCAGTAGTTTGCTTATGTACGTTGCTTCAATGTATAAACTATTTTGTTCGATCCGTACTTCCATTAATGTGGACGACCTTGATCCCATATAAGAACGGATTATTAAGGTTCTACCAGTATATGTAAATTAATATCACATTTGGTGACAATTAAAAAGAAAATAAAATTCCTTAGCATTCGATTAAGGGATTACTTGGGCTTGAGTCCAAGGGTGCCTCGCTGGGAGGTCACCGTGACCTTCCAAAAATTTTATTAAAATATTATATTTTTCTTTTTGTCCAAGTATTGTCGAGTCTTTTTGAAAGGCATTAGGTTAATTGCATAACGGATACATTTAGATGAACAATTATCATATTAGCGATTTAGTAGTTTCATTTTTGGGAGAAGCCTAAGAGAACTATCGAAGTATAATGCACATTGTAGTTTAAATTGTTGCTTTTTATTAGAATAAAAGTTGTTTTTGATGTATATTTGCATTTCATTTCAGTGCAGATCATTCAGAAAGAACATAACGGTAATTTTAAAACTTTGTTATACATATTCAGATAACTTATTGGATTTGAAGCGTCAGCCAGATCAGAAAGCATGAAGTTACTCCTTTTACTCTAATACTGTTTTATTTGCTTGATTGTCTGTATCACTTTTGTAGTTTTTCATATAGTAATTCGAAGGCACCGTTGGACATTTTTGGAATAATTTCCTGTGCATTAGATCAATTGATAGTTACTTTCTACAGCAAACAATTTTTCATCAATGTGCTTGAGTTTCATTTTTGTTTTAGAACGAGTTCTTACTTTATCTTTTATTGAAATTGAAAGTGTTTTATGTCCAACGTTTACATTTAATAAGACGTTTCAACTTTTACAGATACTCTCTATCTACCAAAAATGAATGGATGTGTGTGTGTGTGTGTGTTCCTTATACATATCCGTAGTTACATAGAAAGTTTGCAAAAATTTGGCAAAGGTCATTGTTGATGCTCGGCAGTTCACCAAGTGTTGTTTCGTCCCCCTTTGGGGAAAAGGAGAAATCCGTGAAACAGAAAGTTTAAGACTATTTCTAACAATGGCTGAATTTTTGGAATTAAAAAAAAAACCAAACAGGTCTAAATTTAAATTCCGAGTTGAAAAATTGTTCTCTTCTATGCGTTGATGGAAAATTTTACAGCGTGGGAAATTAGCGCAGCTAGTAGTGAAATAAAGTCATCAAAAAGTATTGAAAGATACCTTCTTGTGAGCTTTCAGTAAATCTTTTTATGTTATTGCGAGTTATGCTAAAGAGACGAACAACATTTACATGTTCATGCAATGCAAAAAAGGAACTGTTGTTTTTACTGTATAACTCTGGCAGCCGAGGTTCTAATTTAAAACTGTAAAATGCACAGTAATAAACTGTAAAACTAGCAATTTTACAGTTTATGACTGTAAAGTTAGAAATTTTGCAGTTTATTGCCATAAAATTTAGCAACAGTATAATACTGGTATAAAACAACAGTATAATACTGGCAGCTTAGATTCCAGTTTAAAACCGTAAATTGCACGGTAATAAACTGTAAAATTAGCAGTTTTACAGTTTAGTACTGTAAAATGAGAAATTTTAGTTTATTACTGTAAAATTAGAAATTTTTACTGTTTATTACTATAAAATTAACTGTATTATAATGAAAAACTACGTTAATTTTTTACAGTGTAATAATTTTGATCTTTATGTCAAAATTATAGTTTATGCTAAGATCAATAACATTTAATGATTGTTACCTAGCCGCACTTACATAGAACAAACCTTAAGGCTAGACGTTGGCTGGAAATCCCACACACAAATCCCCACTGTTTGCGACATTGAACAGGTTAAGTGTGCTATTATAAACTCGTGCAGTGTATTACCCAGTGCTTTTGTGCCCTTCTGAGTAGACGTATTGATTTTCTCTTCAGACGCCTCACATGTCATTAAATTCTGTCATTCGCTAAAAAGAGACACAGTGGGAGCACAAAGCGGTTGCGTGCGTTTTTTCAGTTCTAATACCATGCAGAGATAGAAAAATATGTTTGCAGCATAGCATTCAGATAGAGAAATGAGAAGTATTTCCAGTGTTAATTGAGATTATTTTAATGTACACCACAAGGTGATTGCAATATCCGACCAAAAATACAATACCGATCAGTGGCGTACTCAGGGGGTGGGCTGATAGGGCTGCAGCCCCCTCCGAAATTTCCGAAACAAATTTTTTAAGTGTAAGCTAAGTTTTTTTTTTTCGAAATTCCTTTTTGATCCAAAATGAGAAAAGCTTTCAGAACAGATAATTAAGTTTTGGACCATTAAAAGAAAGATTTTTTTTAATACTTTTACATGTCTATTTTACTGTATGTCATATGTTTACAATTATCCTATTATTCCATTTTGTTCATTTTTATTGCAAATCTATTTTTTAGAAATGCAGATTAATGTTTTTCAGTCACCTAATTCTGTTAAATACTACTCATAAATTTCATGATATTGAACTGAAACCCAGTATTGGGAACAATAGTAACATAAACTGCAAAATTAACATTATTAGAGCTTAAATTTCCCAAAATATTGCAAACAAGTGTTTCAGCAACACCTCTTTCAATGAAGAAATTTAGAATTTTTTAAATTTAAATTTACCATTCTCTGTGTCCATCAAAACGCTTTCTTACCAACAGTTTAATGACAAATTTTTTTAATGATGTATTTTTGTCGACTTAAATAGGCATTGAAGCAGAAATTCGAGACACTTACTTTTCTAGCTACATTTCATGAGGTGCTCCCCCTCCCCCCCTCTCAAAGAGTCTTGACTCAGCCCCCCCTGAAATGATTTGTCTGCGTACGCCACTGATACCGATATTTGGCATTTTGTAAAAAGTGATACCGAAATATCGGTATTAATACCGTTATTAGAAATTTCTCAGAAAAGGATAAAAAACATCTTGTTTCGTGGCCATATTTTACAACTTTGCGAGAAAAGGGAATTAATTATGAACATTTGAGCAAATGTAAAATAACGAAACAACGGTTCTAATAAATAAATAAATAAATAAATAGTAAGAAACACAATACATCTATCGAATTGTCTGTAAGCTTAGAACTCGTTTTAGAGCACCAATTCCGTACAGATAAAAATATACTTTTTTTTGAATTCACGTTGGTCGGTGGCATTGTTCATAATGCGCGATACTCCACCTCTATTTACTTCGAAGTCCTCTTTAAATAATTTGGACTTTTCCGTCCCCTTTTTTTTAACACATCACGTTTTTGTTTTGAATTGTATTTAGCAATTTTTTTCAATAGTTTGTTGCAATTTCTCTTCTAGAAAATATTCTTTTCGTACATTTACATCATCTTCAACAATTTTCTCCTGATCAGGATGTTTGCTTTTTATTGATCCCTTTGCTTGAAATGTATGATGAACATAACTAAATTTGGTCTTGTTTGTTTTTTTTATTGGTTTTCTTTTCACAATTCTTGAAAATTATGCAAATATGTAACTATTTTTGAACTTGCTATGCGTTTCCTCTATGCAAATTTTCATTGAACTGTTTAATTGCTGAATATTATCTCGTTTAATATACATCTAAATAGCGAGATAGGAACGTAACACCAATATTGGACATAACAAACTACCATTTGTTACATAACTTTGATAAGTGAAGGATAAACAAACCAAAAAAAAAAAAAACGATTATTAATTCTTACTTTTTGGTATGAGTAGGAAAATCAGATATATATTGATATCTAAATTTGTCGCTAATTTTAATAAATATATTGTTCTTCAACAGTGACGGTGATCACCAATGAATTTTTAGTTCAAGACCCACCTAGATTTTAGTATAAAATTAGTTAAAAACAATTATAACATACGTTCTAATTACTTTGGAACATTCGAACAAATTTTGTCTGATGCAGAAAAATCATGTCTTTCTAGCATACAATACTAAATTGAGCAAGAATTTGTTCGCCTTCCTTCCAATGCAAATGTGCTCTAATAGGAAACATATTTATGCAAAAATGTTGCTTGAAATTATAATAGACTAATAATTAATAGTTAATTAACTAATTTAATTAAAGAATATTGCATTGTCATCGAGTCTGCATATCAAATTTCAAAAGAATCCGAACACAGGAAGTGGGTGAAAATTAAATTACAAGGTTCCATTATACGTATACATAAAAGTTAATAAAAGTGTGTTAATAAAAAGAGCAATTTTATGTAAAACTAGCCGGTTACCCGGCTCTGCCCGGGTTTTGGCCGGGTAGGGTGATTAAGTGAAACTCATATTAAATTTTTTCAACATTAAAATGCACATCTATATACATAATTGGCTACTTCTGTAAACAATGGCAATTTTTTTGTCTGGATAATCTAAAAAAACTGTCTTCCACACCCTAAATGCAAATGCAAGAGCACATAAATCCAGGCTGTATTAAACTTAAACCATGCAGATCCCAGAATAAGAAAAAATACGCTTTTCTGCCAATGTGTCAAAGCCCAATTGGTGAAAGCGTCTTATTTGATTAAGAAATTTTTTTGACTATATAAACAGTTTCTATTTTCTAACTGTTGCCAAAATCAATTTCTTTTCATTTAGCCCTGATATTGATTATTGGCATAGATGAATGTAAAAATCCTAAGAAAGCAATAAATTTCATACTTACTCCAGAGAAGCCTTGGTTCAAAATTTTCATCATGATTACTATTAATATTGTTGTTGCGAGGCAACCAAATTTTGCAACAATGGGTTGAAAATTTAATCATTTAATGGGGAAATTACATGAAATTTACTATTTTCCATAATAACTTTTTTAAACTAAGCTTTTTAGAAATAAATTATAGCTTATCCTGCTCCCTGTTACTGTAGCTATCTACGGTGAAAAAATGGTTAAAATCGGTCCAGTAGTTTGGAAGATTACCCCGGACATACATACAAAAAAGTAGTCATTTATGTATATAGATTAAACTTCCTACTAATTTTCTTAATTTATAAATTTAGTGTGGCATTTTGCCTAAATGTCTAATTAACGAGCACTTATTTTTGGGACTTACCTTGACTTACTCTTGCGTTTATGGTTTTGTCTCAATACTTGGTTCTTCATTGATAGTTAGCAAAATAGTCAATAAAGTGTTTGTTGTTGTACACTAGGGTGGGGCGAAAAATGAAAAGTTTTTCAGATCAACTTCTAATAGTTGCCAGAAGTTGTCTTTGGTGATAGTTAGCGTTTGTGCAAAATTTGAGAAAAATCGGTTTATATCTTCAGGGGGCGCTGCGATCGCGAAGTTTTATCATAGCTTTTATCGGGATTTTATGGTTAAAATATGAAAAACAATGCCGTTAGCTAACCTCATTGCATTTTTTTTACTCATAAGATATGTTCATGCATTCAAAGCGTATGAAATAACTCACAAAAAATTATTTTATATGATATATTTATATTTCAAGCATTTAAAAAGAAACAAAAACGTGAAAAAAAGTGATTTTTTTTAAATATAAATATGTCATATAAAATAATGTTTGTGGGCCATTTCATATGCTTTTAATGCATGAAAACATCTTTTGAGTAAAAAAAATGCAAAAAGACTAGCTAAAGGCATTCTTGTTGATATTTTAACCATAAAATCCATAACAAAGCTATGGTAAAACTTTGCGATCGCAGCGCCCTCTGAAGATATTAACCGATTTTTCTAAAATTTTGTACAAAAGCTAACTATCACCAAAGACAACTTTTGGCAACTATTAGAAATTGATCTGAAAAAGTTTTTATTTTTCGCCCCACCCTATTGTACACTGTAGCATCACAATTGAAACAGACGAATATCTCTGCTTCAGCGAATTACTAGTTTCCGGTTATTAAAATTCCTTGTTTCTCGAAAGCACCATTGTTTTTCTCTCGCTGCTGCAGATAGTTTTGTATTTGAAAACTTAAAACTAAAAAAAAAAAATTTTTTTTTGATACCGTAAAGTCGGGTTACTTGGACCCTAGGGGGTTACTTGAGCCCATTACAGTAAAATGATAAAATCTAGGTTTGGTACTTATTAGTTGAAGACTTGCACGTAGTTCCTCGTTTCTCCTCTAGGTAGAAGCACTCTGCAGTCTCTAATGCTAGTACCAAACCCAGATTTTATCATTTTACTGTGGGCTCAAGTAACCTCCTTGTGGGTCCAAGTAACCCGACTTTACGGTACTTATTATTCGTTTTTTTTTTTCAATTAAAAGCGAATAATTCATTGTATTTCATAAATGATAACTTGCATAATGGCTTTTGGAATATGTATTTCAACTACAGAGAACTCTCACTTATGCGCCTGCCCACGGGACCAACAGAAAAAGGCGCATAAGTGAGAGAGACGTATAAGTGAACAAGATTATTTAAAGGACTAAAACGCAACATAGATTCTAATGAGAGAATGAATAAGAATGTTTCTATAGACAAGGGACATATTACTACGGTTTGGCAATTACTGTAACGTAACTACAATGATAAAGAGAAAACAAAAATTGTGGCATACCTAATTACAAACTGTTCCCTTTAAAACGATCCATAATAGGTAATTGTCCCTCTCCGAACTCTAGTTCATGCGGAAAAAATGCCTTCCGTGAGCAATAAAGACGAAAGATTAAAGAGGAAAGTGAAGAAAAATGCTTATTTTTTAAAGAAAATAAATTATTTTTTTACATTTTACGGAAAATTCGGCGCATAAGTGAAATATTTATCTTTAGAGCGACGCATAAACGAATGATACTATCATTATTTTGCTATGGAATGTGCTGGGACCATTTAAAATCGTCGCTATAAGACACACACACAGCACGCACACACACGACGCGCACTGCCAATAAGGTAATGAGACCTCACTGTATTTATACTGTAACACACACACACACACACACACACACACACACACACCCACGCACATCTCTTTTTTAGGTGATTGACAGGCCCTTACTGCCACAAGTTCACAATGAAAGCTAAACTAATAATATATTAACTTCCGCAGCAAATACCCGTAAGTCTATAAATATGCGAGCATTTTCTCGTCAAAATCATAGGATTAGTTTGTCAGTCAAGAATAACAACTGTTACATAAACAACTTTTCGAAGAGGTCAAATGGAGCAGCTAGTTTTTTGCACCCAATTGCTGTAATGATAACTCATTCTAGGATGTTCACTTAAAAAACGGGAAAAATCTGTGATAAACAGGGTCCTTCTAAAAAAACCTAATCCGAAATTTGATCTTGGATAGTACTATTGCACAGGAAGATCAAACTCAACCTGTTTCGATATAAACACGCAGTTCGTATTTGTAGAAGGAATTGGGAACCTTCAGAGAAATACCTTAGATACCAATAGGAAATAGTCAGGACGCTTATAAGTCCCCTCAGCTTTACCCAAAACTCCCGCAAAACGAATGTGTAACCGTGAAGCCCATGCATGCATCGGAGCAACTTTGCATATTTTATAATATTTTTCTCCTGTGTCAGATTCAAACATTAAGAAGGAAAATTTGATCATCTTTCTCTCAAAAAAGCCGAATTATTTGTCGATGAGATATTTTTCTGTACATTTCCCCTTGTACTAAATGCCACGACGTAAGTTGAAAAATGTAATTAATTCTTTCTAAACACAATTGTCAATTACTAAAGATTGGCATCACATTTTGAGTTTAAGTTGGTTTTGACTTGCTAACAACACACACCAGAAGGCGAAAAACAAGATTGTTTAATAAAGCAAACTCGCAATTGTTATAGGTATAATGTCTCTCCTACCTAACCTTTTTACTAATTCCACCGCAAGACGAAAAATTATTATATATTCAAACGCAAAAACCAGATTACAAAACACTATTACACCGTCATCTTCTCTTTAAGTTTTTCTACATTCTAAATGTTAAATAAGTTGTTTCCGGTTTCTAATAGCAATAGAGAGAAAAGATGTAATTTTCTAGTAAACACACGGCCATTTGCTATCGATCATGTCTGCTCTTATTAGCATATCGTGTTGTAAATTCAATTGTCTAGGGAATTGGCCATTACATGATGTTTCTACTGGCTTTCTGTAGGAAGGGGTAGTCGCCGAACAATTGTGAGTTAAAGACTATGCGGGGGAGGGTAGAGGAGAAAACAAGAAGGGAGACTTCGAGCATTTCTTTCTTCTCTCACAACAAACTCGAGTCAGGAATATGACAAGGCGAAAAACAGCGTGTGACATAATATGACAAGGGGGGCGGGGGCGGGGATCCCCTTATTGAGGCACAATGGGAGAACAGCGATGGACTCAAAACACAGGCCATAACAAGCAAAAAACAAACACGAAGTGTGACATCAAAATATAGACCATGCCCTAAGAGAAAATTCGTTTTTTTTTTATTTTCCTGATTCATATACACTAAAGAAAAAAAAAAAAAAAAAAAAACAAAAAAAAAAAAAAAAAAAAAAAAAAAAAAAAATGGCTACGTTTTTTCTCCCTAAATGAGCTCTTCCATTCGCGAGATACCATACCACTAGAACATCGAGAGTGGATTTTCAAGTCTCCCAACAAACCGAAAGGGACATACACGAGAAATTGTAACAACAATATGCGGACACAACAGGAGTTTTAGCGAGACAAGACGATGAACTGACTCCCCCCAGTCCAGTGGAGATTGGTCCACCGACAAGTAAGTCTCTTTTGGTTGTTTTCATGTAAAATAATGTTTTACTTGTTGCTTCAAAGTAGTGGCAGCTCTCTGCATATGAAGACTAATTCCACTCTTCAACCAAGATGGTCTTTTCTTGGTTAGTTCAAAAGTTTGTTTAATGTTTTGTAAATACTCTCAAAGTGCTACATAGTTTTTTTAGTGTATACTTAATCTTTGTTGCTTGTTACATTTCAAACGCTACAAGGTTCTTCAGGAATAACGTATTGTGTATCTAATGTTAAATGAAGAAAGTACTTCAGAAAGACAACACAATCTAGTGGATTTGGTAAGCTTCGGTATAACAGAAAGTTTGACTATTTCGTTGACCACAAAAACTATTTATTAAAAGTTCACACAAAATAATTGAAGAAGTAGTCAAAATTTAAGCAGTAAACAGAATAAAATTAAAATATCGCCAAATGTATCCTAAATTTAATAAAGAAATTAATGTGATCTGATATCTGAATCATTAGTCAATAACCCGATTAGTCCAGTCAACAAATACATTGTAGGAATATGCGAGCATTTTTGACTTAAAAATATTATTAAACATACTGAAAGTTCCCGCCCCTGGGGGGATAAGGTGGGGATGGAGGGGGAAGCCAATTTTTGGGTTTTTTGAATACATCTCGAAAACCAATAAAAATGAGTTCGAAATATAAGTTAAAGCTAAATAAACTTTCTAAAAAAATTTAATGTATACACATTTATCAAATTTTCAATGATTTTCGGGTAAATGTAGTGAAATTTTTGGAGACTGGCCGTCAAATTCGATATTATATGAGTAGTAGGAAATATATTCATAATTCTTTGTACTCCAATCCGACTTTTCGTGTATTCTACCATTATAGGAGTAGGGAATTTCATTATGGAATTTCATTTATTATTTCGGAATTCCATGGGCTATCCCATTGCTACGCTACTGGCCTCATTATTCTAGTATCCCCAACTCCTCTCATGTCGTTTCAGCCTAAAATTGTCAACCCAAATTTAAAAAACACATTTTTTTTTCAAGCTACGTTTACATTTTCAAAAACATTTCCCTGCATTTGTACTTACCGCTCAAAAAAACCTGTCGTCGTATCTGTAGCAGGATCTTATTCTTCTCCAATTCCCAAGAATATAATATTCAATTAACATATTGCTCGAATAACTCTCGTTATTTCAATAATCAAGATCAGTTTTCTGAAAGAAGTGACCACATATTGGATAACATCCAGGACGCAATGTAATATTCTTGGAATCTTTCCAGCAGTGCTCTCTTTTTTTAATGTTTTTATCTGAAACGCATCGCAAGTTCTAAGGTCGTTTGTTTTTCCAATCGTTAAGAACGTGGTCAAACTAGAAATGAAAACATTCGATGTCGTTCTCAAATCAATTTTTGCTCCTTTTGTTTTCTGTTCCAAAGAACTTTGGACTGCCTATAGCAATATTAGGTCTGAGAAAATGACACGTTATCAAATTTAGAACTTTAACTAGAATTAAATTCATGAGCACCGACTTCCAAATTTTAGTAAATGGAGGAACATCTAAGGAGCACGACACTTCCTTCACTTCTGTCGCGATGGCTTTTGCAGTCAATGTTTTTTTATTTGTTTGTCTGACAGTTGCTGTAACTTTTAAATGAAAGATTTCATAAGGACGCTTTTCCACTTACCGACACGGCAACGGTAAATCGTAAGCGATTGTCGTCATCCGACATTGGAGCACGCAAAATGCATTAAAATACGCTATGCGCTTTTCCAGCTCCCGATTCCAGGACGATTCCATACAAAAAAACTCAAATTTTCATTATGATAGTGTTGGCGCCGCCGAGCGATAAATGGCGAATCTATTCGCCCAGAAGCGATGGTGTCAACGAAGAGACGATTGACAATTAAACATATTTATTTTAACGAATTTTCTACATTATAATGAAAGGGGGATATACTCGCTTAGTACTAAAGAGCACTAGAATTACGAAAACAAAACAAAACAACAATATTGCGACGACCAACTATATCATGGCGAACTGTGGACTTAATTTAAAAAAGTTCTATGGCAACCTTTTGGGAGTATTAGCGCTCTTGGAGATTAGATCCGCCATTTATCGCTCTGTGATTCCAGCAGATAGTATGCGTTTCGTTCTTAGTAAACAAGGTGAGAATGTAATAAAGTTGTGAATATCATGCATTCAATATCGTATTTTCATTTGTTTTCTTTTTCTGGAGGTATAGTAAATATAACAGTCGTAATGTGTTAAATGGAGGAGCCATAATAATACACTGCTCGACATTGAAAATGCAACACCAAGAAGGAGTGGTCAGAAATTCATGCAAATTTTACCGTAGACGCACGTCACTGAGTTATGCAAATGATGTGAAATGCGCAGCTCTTCGACGCACGTGAAGTAAGATATAAGAGAATGAAGTTGAAAAGTGGGCTATGTTCATGTTGGTTTTTCTGCCAGACTAATTATCGGCGAAATTTGGTTTTTGTCTCGAAGGATACGTGTGATAGGAGGAAATGCCACGCCGTCCTCAACGAAGACATTTCCAGCATATAGACGACTTTACAAGGGGTATGGTGATCGGCGTGAGAAGGGGAGGTTGGTCCATACGTCAAATTGCAGCTGATACCCATATGGATGCAAGCACTGTGCATCGGCTGTGTCGGAGATGGTTGGAAAGAGGAAATGTAGCCACATTGAGGGTTGCAGGCGCAGGCAGAGTGACGTCAGACCGCTTGGATCGACGGATTCACCGACAAGCTGTGGCGGACCCGCAAGTCACTTGTACGTCGATTCTGCAGCACGTGCAAGGTACCCTGGATGTTCCTGTGTCGACCAGAACCATTTCCCGTCGACTGGTTGCACGTGGCCTGCAATCACGGCGCCCGCTAAGAAGACTGCCATTGACCTCACAGCACAGACTCCAACGTTTGGAATGGTGCCCGACCAGAGCGACGTGGATGGCAGAATGGCAAACCGTAGTGTTCTCAGATGAATCCCGCTTCTGTTTGTCCAGCGATAGTCATCGCATACGTGTGTGGCGTCGACGTGGAGAAAGATCGAATCCGGCAGTAACTGTGGAACGCCCCACAGCGCGACAACGTGGCATAATGGTTTGGGGCGCTATTGCATACAATTCCGTATCACCTCTAGTTCGTATTCGGGGCACTATGACGGCCCAACGATATGTAGATAATGTACTGCGGCCGGTGGCATTCCCCTACCTTCAGGGTCTGCCAAATGCAATTTTTCAACAGGATAACGCCCGGCCTCACAGTGCTCGAATCACCCAACATGCTCTACGAGGTGTACAGATGCTTTCCTGGCCACCATACTCTCCTGACTTGTCACCAATCGAACATGTGTGGGACGTGATTGGACGCCGTTTGCAGAACCTGTCACTGCCTCGTTCAGAGGACGAACTGTGGCAAATGGTTGAAAGGGAATGGAGTGCCATCCCTCAGGACACCATCCGCAGGCTTATTGACTCCATGCCTTGACGTGTTTCTTCGTGCATCGCTGTCCGTGGTGGTCCTACTTCTTACTGAGCCGACGCCGTCCTCGCTCTAAATTTTGCTTATTTATTTTGAAATAAATATCACTTATTGTTCCATGCTGTCTCTGTCTTCTTACCAAATTTCATCAATTTCTGACCACTCCTTCTTGGTGTTGCATTTTCAATGTCGAGCAGTGTATACGTGTGAGCACGGTGCTATCTCGAAATGAAATGCGGTGGAAAATGACCCGTTCGGAGAAACGATATCGTTTGAGTGGAAAAACAGTGCTATAAACGACACGACATGGTACTTATCGTCGCAGTATTACCATCCGACTTTCGTTGTTGTCGTGTCGTCAAGTGAAAAAGCGCCCTAAGAGTTTAAATTTCGCAATGAGACACAAAAAGTCCTTCTGTCGTTGACAATGCTGATAATAAAAGCTCGCTCATTAATCAAAAAAAGCAACTTTTTGCTTTTTATTTCACGTTTCTGAAAAAGTATTTAAAAGTTCTGAAAAAAAGTTGTAAAGTACTTAGTGAAAATAGTTCAATTTAGAGGTCTAGAATTAAGCTACAAATTTTATTTTCCAAAAATAAAAAGCATTTTTCAAATTGCTCTTCAAGTTATCCAAAACTATTAATCAAAATTATTGGCGAAATATCCCAAAATCCAGTGGTGCCCCTAGAAGGGGAAGGGGGGGGGGGTGTTCCGTGACATAAACTGCATTGAAATTTTTAGAGAGTTTGTTTAGAGAGTTTCTTTTTTTTTCTCTGTTTTCTTGGGGTAATTGGTTCTTATTCTAGCGGGTTACTTTGTGGCATTTGAGGGGGTGCATCATCGTAATGGCACTTCTGCAAAAATCCTATGAGGACTTTTAAAGCAAATTATTAATGAAATTTTTTTCTTCAAAGTAAATTCAGCCAGCAGGATTATTTGATAGATTTATTTATTTATTTATTTATTTTAATGGGGCAGGGTTGAGATGTTTTTTCCCCTTTCATATTTGACGCAATTGTTAAAATGCTTGAGATTATATCCGAAGCAGTAACTAATACAAAAAGAAAAAAAAGAATCATCTTCGAACAAAATTGACTTCAATCGATAACAAGATGAAAACCAGATACAGAGGCGTCTTTTCTGATTTTCCCTCTGATTTTTCAAAATGAAGGATCGAAAACTGTGTTTATAAACTTTGCTTTATCTCCACCGAGTCGATTAATCTGTTAGCTTTTTGAGTAACACATGCTTCAGTGTGTTCGTGCTCAGTGAATGAGCCATCATTGAAAACTTTGGTTGTAACAACGCGCGAATTCAGTTGCCCGGGTAAATTGGCACGGGTAAAGAACATGGCGAATGTACTGTAAGTATCAAAGCCATTTTAGTCATATTTTTCTTACTATTATTTTCCTGCAAAAGAAAAAAGAAAAATTGTTATTTTACTGTTTTTCAACCAACTGTCTTATCATATCTTCATATAACTAGCTTATCATTCTTGAAAAATAGCTTGTCCAATAATTCTGATATCTTGTTGTTGGGGAATATGAGACAAAGTAAAATAGTTAGGATAATTTGCCGTTTTCTAAAAACAACAAATTAGAAATTTGTTTGAAAAAACAGTACATAGAGAAAGATTAATGTATCTTACAATAAAACTTTGATATTATTTTTTATTTTTTGCAGTAAGTTTGTACCGTAAAAAAAAGTGGAAAATTTTCGCTTTTATTATAAATGGAGCAAAGTGAAAATTAAAATATTTTTCTGATAAAATATTTTCGATTTGATTGTTAAAAATATTTGTGATCAAATAAATAAGTAACAGAAGAATGCATGAATAAATGGCACATAATAGAACAATGAAGAAATAAATCTTAATATGTAAAAATTACGTGTCCCTGTGTTTGTGGTAAATGGACTCCTCAGCTACTGAACCGATTTTAACCAAATTTTGCACGCAGTTTCAGTTTGGTCCAACTTCAATGATAGGATAGTTTTTATCTCAATTTAGGACCGCAATATATTTATTTTATTGCAAATTATCTATTTAGCTACCAGCTTTTCTGTTTTCTTGGCTAAGCGTTTTTACTAAGCCTTTTTTGACACCTCCATGGCTGAGCGACATAAAGCACACGTTCTAGCAGCTTCCGGAGCGCAGTAAACAGGTTGTAAGTTAGCGGTGCGTTGAGTGTTATTTGACTTTTTTGTGAAGTAAATTAAAAAAAACGCGTTACTTCCCTTGAAATTTATATGTGATGAGCTGTCAGAAACGATTGTCACTTAAGAGTTTTTACGCTTCTGAGGCTGAGAGGTGGAAAGCGCTTGGTGGGATAGCTCCTGGACTGCATTTAAGTGGATGTTCTTCTTACTCAAGGGCGGATACAACGGAGGGGCGATGGGGGCGATCGCCCCTCCCTTGAGGGACTCTTGTCCAGCAATTTTTAGATGCTGAAGTTCAAAACAGGAAATTTTAGTTGATCTTTGATGATATTTAGGGAAAGGGTGGGGATTCAGGGCTATGATCTGGAATTTTTTCGAAATGGAAGACCAAAATATTTGTAATCAATATATGATAACAAGGATGCATGGCGAAAAAAATGGGCAAGTAAGATGTAAAAAAATCAATCGCCCTTCCCTTGGAACATTTCTGGATCCGCCCTTGTTTTTACTACTATTATATATACAAAAGTTTGTTTGGATGGATTTATGGATGGAGCAGTCAGTTGATAAGCAGTCCAAAAAAAGTATGTTTTTAACAAAGCCTTTTTGAGCCTCTGTCGCCGGGCGACATAAAGCACATGTTCTGACAGCTTCTGGAGCGCAGTAAAATAGGTTGTAAATATAGAAACAATAATGGATGATTAATGTAGGTACTTTTTTTTGTATTTTCTAATAAAAAAAACTTAATAAATTCAAAAATTTGCTCATTTATTGCCTTTGAGGCGGAACAGAGTTCGCCGGGTCAGCTAGTAAATTAATAAAGGTAAAAAAATAAATGAGGGAATAAAACAGCAAATGAATAAAAGTGAATGAATAAATAATTAAATATATAAGTTATTAAATGAAGGAATGTAAGTGAACTAGTAAAATATGAATACACAAATGATTTCATAAATGATTGAATAAGTGAACGACATGAACTATTTCACTTTGCTCCCCCCCCCTCTTCACTAGACTTATAGTACAAAATATTTTAAATAATAAAAAGCTTAGTATTAAATTAATAAATAATTCATCGAATATTAATGGGGTCTCAATTTATGTAGAAGGTGTTTTTTTTAGAGGTATAGAACTTTAAGTTGGCAAAACTTTTTTAACTAGTGGCCATTCTGTCAGCTGTAAAGTGATTTATACCCCTGTGCTGGACCTTATTAATTTTCCTTTGCTATACTGAGAATAGTAACGGCATCAATTCTATTTTCCATAAGAAAAGATCTTTATGAAACGGAGGAAAAGCGCCAGGCACGCAGTCCTCATCATCCCCTACGGGCCTAGAGCCCTAAGAAGAAGAAGAAGAAGAAGAAAGTGATTTATGTTCAGTTTGGTTTGGCATTTCAACATGAAGCCACACGATCACCTAGCAAGGCGTGAATTAGGTGAATGGGCCCAAAACAAGATTGCCGTTGATCCCGATTTTCATAAGCGAATTTTGTTTAGCGATGAAGCTAACTTTTGGTTGAATGGATACGTCAATAAACAAAACTGCCGTATTTGGAGTGATGATAATCCTTAAGTGTATGTTGGGACACCGTTACATCCAGAAAAACTGACTGTTTGGTGTGCTTTATGGACTGGTGGAGTAATTGGTCCGTACTTCTTTAAAAACGATGCTGGCCAGAACGTTACAGTCAATGGTGACCGCTATAGAGCCATGATTACTGACTTTTTCGTTCATCAGTTGAACAATTATGATGTGCAGGAGCTGTGGTTTCAACAAGATGGCGCAACATGTCACACAGCTCGTGTCACAATTGATTTATTGAAGGATACGTTTGCTAACCGCACAGTTTCACGTTTTGGGCCCGTGAATTGGCCTTCAAGATCGTGCGATTTAATGCCGCTTGACTATTTTCTGTGGGGATATGTGAAGTCGCTAGTCAACGCCGATAAGCCCACAACGATTGACCACTTGGAGGACAACATTCGCCGCGTTATTGCGGATATACGACCACAAATGTTGGGGAAAATAGTCGAAAATTGGACCTCCAGATTAGACTACGTCCGAGCAAGCTTTGGCGGTCATATACCAGAAATCATGTTTAAATTATAATGCCAGAAGATTATCTTTCGAATAAAATAAATTTCATGTTAATTTTAAAAAATCTTCTTTGTTTTATTCCATTTCAAAGTTCTATACCTCTAAAAAAAACACCCTTTATTACTTCTCGGAACCTGTTTTCTGTTACCAGTATACGCCGAGAACTTCCAAATATATCTTACTGTCACATTCCATGATTTACCCCTCACTTTGAAAGATTCATGCCAGCTATTGACGAAAAATATAAACACACTGACCTATTGTTTGGGGGAGAGGGGTCAAAAAAAAAATTCTCTGCATTCTTTATTACACATAACTTCAATAATGAGCATCTCGCGAACTAAGATGCATTTTGGCGCAGATTGGAAAGATGCGTCGCAGCTTAACACACACGACGATAGATAGCATGTTCGATCCTGCAGTCGGTTTTGTCACTCTTTTTTACTTTATTTCACACGGTATGCTTTTGATGCTAAAATTGTCCTAACAAAAAATGTATTTTAAATGTTTTACCTCAACGCATTGGTATGAATTTTAAACTGCAATTGTACTGTTGAATTAAAAACGTGGGGGACGGAAAATGTTTGCTTTTATTTTAGTTGTAGTAATTTCGCATTGTTGAATAATATTTAGCTTAAAGGAGTTTTAATACTCTGTGTTTATTCTCTTGAATACTTCATTAAACTACGAATAGTAAGGACTTCGTTGCATTTTCTTTTAAAACACTGACTAAAAATAAGCATTTACTCTGTGCCTGTTTTTCGAAAAATTACACGTTTCGATAACAATATCGAATTTTTCTAAATTACTGGGCAGGTTTGTGACGGAAAATATTATTTCCGAAATTTTCTTTTCTTGAACCACAGATATGTAATGCGTACAGATAATAATTTGTGATTATTCACAGTCTGTAATGTTGTTTATCACTCTTCCAATGTCCATTATTGTCTTTCTGCATCGTGTTAACTTTATCACCACAAACAGGTTGAACAACTATAAAAACAAAACGAAATGATACGAGGACTTTAAATACTGTTTTATGGCTCTCTCTCTCTCTCTCTCTTCTCTCAATCAGTGTACTAGGAGCGGTACGACGGGAGTGTTCGACATTTTAAGATAAGATAAAAAAAAAGAAAAATATGAAAAAAGTATATAAAATTTATTAAAAAAAAGTATTTAAAAAAATTAAACATTATATACCACACCACACAACCCCCACCACCCCAGAAAATCCACAGACCCCCACCCCCACACATCCAACCTCACCAAGCACAGCTACGACTAACCCACCCCACCACCCCAACCCCAACCCCCATCACAGACATCCAACCCCACTCCGCCCCCTCCGCCCACCCGAACCTCCCACTCACCCCAGCCACCCACCATCGACCTCAATATCGCCCCCCCCCACCCAACAACTCCCCACAACCCAACAAAGAAACACCTGCCATACGTCACAAACCATGAATTATAGCACCAGCATACCCCCTCACCCCGAACCACCTCGGACCCACCGCACCCCACCCCCCCCCCCAACACCCCACACCCAGAGTCCCCTCGAGACCCACTTGCCCCCCCAAAAGCATTCCATCACACCTATCTCACAACCACCTACTCCAAACCCCCCAGCCTAACCAGCCCCCCACCACCGAAACCGCCACGATCGTCGAAATGATACACAAGATAAGACATAAGATCCCCCCCCCCAACCCGCCGCTGCAAACCTGTAGCCCACCTCCCACCATAGAACGTGCACTAACCCCTCCACCCACGCCCCACACAACATGGTCCTCCACCTACCCACCACCTATATCCACCCCACATCAAGACCACAACCGCACCACCCCATACCCCAACACTTAGCATCCCCCCCCCTCCCCACCACACCGCTACCACAATCGCCCACCCACACACCTCTCGAACTCCCACCCAACAACACATGAGATCACACCCAAATCCTCCTCCCACACCACAACCTCACCACACACCCATACACGCACCCCCACCCAACACAACCAACCGCCCCCACCCTCCTCAACAACAACATAACCCCCATACCCGCCCCCTGCCATTAGGCCTCCCCACCCCACATTCCCCAAACCCTATACCCACCCAACCATCCCCATTCCCCGATACCCCCCCATCCCCCCCACAATTAATGACTCCTAAGTCGCAAGCACCAACCCACCACTCCCCACACATCCGCCAGACACCCATCCAACACCCCCACACACTCCCGCCCGCCCCCGCCACCCCCCCCACTACTTAAACCACCCAAACCCATCTAAAGCAGAAGAAAATATATCCACTAACAAAACCCTACCACCCCTATCCCACCCACAACAACAAACCCCCTCCCAATACACAAACGAAGTACACCCCCCTCAGTCCCAACACACACCACCACCACACCTCATACCCACAACCCCCCCACTTAACCAAACTCACACCCCGCACCAACCCACAGCCAACCGACCACACGATCACAACCCCTACCCACCCATCCCCGCCACCCCCATCGCCCCCACAACCCGATATCAAAAACAAACAACTCCCCCAACCCTCCACCACTAACTTCCCCCCCTCGCCATACCCCCCCACCCCCACCCCCCCAAAAGAAACCATCTACTCCGCCAACTCCAACTGCCAGCCTCCTGACATACACCCCACCACGCTTCCGCCCCCCATAATGACCAACATAACAGAATCATACTCCCCAAATCTACAACGACCCTCCTCCGCTAAACCACCCGGGATCCCAACACCCCCCCACACACGAAACAACGCCCGCCTCGACTAAAACAGAGCTATCCACCAACCCAAGCCGAAAATCCAGACACAACACAGGGGGCACCACGCGACTACCCCCGCCACCCCCCACCCCCCTACACCTCACCCACCGACCCCAGCCACTAGCAATAAAAACCCCACCCACTCCCAACACCACCTAACACCTAAAAGCAACCCCACCGAACTCCCCCCCCCCTCAGATAGGCCCCCCCCCAGACACACCCAACCCAACCACCTAACTTACAGCCTCCCACCACAGACCCCCTAACCCGATCCACCCACCTCACTTTCTTCGCGCCCCACGCCCCCTTGAAACATCCCACCGCCCACAGCCTACTCCCCCTACAGGGGGTGAGCAACAACCCCAGCCCCCCACCAAAGACACAGCCCCCCGCCCCCCACATTCCTGCAGAATCCTGCTCCAAGCTCAACCCCCCCTCCACCCCACATTCCGCCCCCTCGCAACCCACAACACCCCAAACCCCGTGTGTGGTGTACAAAGCCCCAACCTTTACCTACGCCCCAAAAATATCATTTCCCCCTACCCAACCACAATCTTATATGACGACAATGACCCGCCCCCGCCACACACCCCACCACCCCCCCAACTCACAAGAGACATATCTCCCCCCCCACAGACACCACACATAGATACAGCCACCCTATCCTTTTCCAAATTCAAAATAAGGGTTTCATATTGCTTCGGGAGTCCGATCAGCATTATCATCGCAACTTCTCGATCCGTAAACGCGTACCCACCGTTCGCGAGTTTCCGATGAATGTCCATTAGTCTGCCTAAGTAGGAATGCATATCTTCATTATTTTTCTTCGCTACGTTGAAGAATTCCTTCATTAACTGTATCGTATGCAGTAATCCGAACTTAGTATGAATTTCTTTCAAGATATTCCACGCTTCTCTAGCGGAATTGCACTCACCAATGTCATCCAAAAAATTGTCTTCTACAATTAAAAATAGTAGCGTTAGTGCTTCTTCATTTCTTCTTCGTTGATTTTCATCCATTTCCTGACCATATCCAGGTTCTACCGCTCCCCAGCAGCGTTTTTGGACCATCAAAGCACGGGCTCTTATCGACCAAGAATGGTAGTTCTCAGAATTTAATTTCGGTAATCGGTACTCTTCAGAAGCCATATTATTCGTTTTCTTCTTATTAAACTTCGATAAAATAAATGGCTAAACACTTCGAGTAGAGTATTAATCCGTTCTTCAAAACATACCTTCAATCAGTTTCGTTTCTTCAAAACACCATTCGCCGAACTATCGCCGCTTCTTATTAGGCCTAACTGCTTACGATCGGTTTATTTCATCTCCCTTTCCGAGCGCTTTCGTGCTGATAACGTGATACATTTACGTAGGTAAATGTGAATTAACACGGACACCATTAGTATTAATGTTGGAGATGATATTTAATAAAGAAAAATCATAAGAATGACATCACACTACTTTACACACAACACTTCAAGTTGACAACTTCATTACAAACTCAACACACTTACTCGTTGCCAAACTAACGTTATAAACTTTAAACAAAAACTGTTGCCACTGATAAAATATATATATGAACATTATTAAACTGTAAATGGGCATTAATTTTATCAATTTTTTCCTCTAAAATGTAACTGAAAATACATGTATAAAACAAAAATGGAAGTACATGGATATACTGTTTGAGTATGTTGTGTTTATATTATTTGAATTAAAATTTTGTATTACAAAACTAACGTATAAAAATACCTTCTGAGTAATGTATATTCATTTTGTTTCAGATCTATAGAGGATTCGATCGGTACACCCTTATTTGTGATGTTTAGGTAATTTATATTTTGAATGCATTTTAAAATTCAAGTCTTAGCATTAAGTCAGTTTTAGAAATCACAAAAGTTGCAAACATTTAATGTATTTTTAATAATTGAAGTTTCATTTCTTTTTAGGAACTTATGTCAAACACCTGAAGATGATCCCAATCGACAGCCTCTGCTGAATATATTGGCCGAATTGTCAATGCATCAGAATCGTTTGGGATATCTTCTCTTGTATTTTCTTAAGGCTAGTAAAGTACAAGAGAATAGAATGTCTTCTTATAAGGACTATGTAAATACTCAGGGGTCATGGGCACCTGTCACCAGAAATAGTGAAACAAAAGATTTAGCAACCTGCTTACTTAGTGATTTAAAAGTATGTTATTTATCTTTTAAATTTAATTATTTTATTAATGTACTAGCGGTACCCGCACGGCCTTGCCCGTGGTATAAAATTAAAAGTTCATTTGTAAAATAATTGATATATCAGAAAAAATGCTCTATTTTAGTTTTATTCAACTATAATTCCTTCAAAGTGATATAAAGATCTGATATGGACCCCACACTACTTAATTTTACGTGTAAATTTCTTAGTAGATGCCTTAAGTGCTAAAATAGTGCTTGGAGTGAGCAAGATAACAATTCAAACATTTGTAGCCCTAGTTTGCTACGAAACAATGCAAAAAAATATTTTACAATGATTAATCTCCTAAAGATCGTCATTTTTAACATCATTCAGTGGATTTTTCGCAAAATATCGCCAACAGCGCCAAATTGAACCTAAATCAAAAAAAAAAAAAAAAAATTTCGCCAATTTGGCGTCAAATATTTGGCGATCAAAAGCTTGGCGATATATCGCCAAGTGGTCGCGCCAATTCATATCACTTTTGTTAACCAATTCATATCACCTTGCATTGAAAACACTGATTTACCCGATAAATGGGGTAAAACACCCCCTTAGAACATTCGAATGCAACCCCAAGGGAGATGGACAAAAATAAGCCAAAAGAGAAAATAAGAACAGTTTTGTTGATAACAGAAACCAACAGAAATCTTACCAAAGTTTAAAAGAAGAAGAAAGTTTTCTTTCCCAGCTTAAAAAACAAAACAATACATTTTCCGAAACGAAACACTTTAAAAAAACGATGCAATATCGAAATTGATACGATATTTCGTTAATCTGTGCTTTAGGTACCCTTTTCTCGCTAAATGAACGATAGGCGCGCCAAGCGTGGTAACCCTAGCTATTTTGCGTAGTTGACTTTTTGAAAACGCGCCAAGCAGGGTCCCAAAGCATCTTCACCGGGAAAAAGACAGGGTTGCCAGAGAATTGGAACAAAAAATACTATACCTCCTCTAAAAAAATATTACAAAATACTACTGTTTCCAAACGTTGCCAAAATCAATGTTGCTGAAATGCGAAATCTATGAAAATGAAAAAAAAAAATCCGCCAAATCTTTTAATTAAGTCATTAGTATATTGGAAACAGGGTTGCCAGAAAAATACTACGCTCCTTATTTGGGCCGAAAAAATACTACCGTAGAATCAAAAATACTACGTCTGGCAACCCTGGAAAAAGAACGAAACAAAAATAAGTATGAACACGTAACCATAGTAACAACATGAAAAGTTGATTTCCGTTGATAAAATAATTCTTTTCATCTCTCTTTTCAAACAAATTTTATTATCGAGCTGAACCATTTTAGAATCGTTTGGCTTGCTTTACTGAAGGTAAGCCTTGAATTTCGGGATTCTAAAAACAATTGTTACAGCTCTCCTGATGATCGTAGAAACTTCGAAAAAACTTCATTTTGTGCAGAAAATTCCAAGCTTTCGAATGACATAAGACTTGAAAATGTGTGTGAAATATTTCTTCCCTATTTTATCGAATTTCCGCTAAGAATTCGAATAGAAAAAGAACGAAATGGAATTTTCGAAAAATCGCTTCGAGGTGCAAAACTACATGCTACAAACTAATTTTGTGCCAAGTGGCATGAAAATCGACCGAACGGTTTTGGCGCTACGCGCGTAACAGACAGACAGACAGACAGACAGAAAGAAAGAAAGAAAGAAAGAAAGAAGGACAGACAGAACCACCTTCAGCTTTATTATTAGTAGAGATTTATCCTTTACTTCTGTTTTTTGAAGCATCAAAAGAAAAGAAAATAAGAGGAAAAGAAAATAATAATTGCTTCTAAGATTTGTTTGTTGAAGTGTTTATTTTTGAGAGCTAGTGCTGTGTTTTTTTCTTTTTTTTTTTTTTAAGTTGTCTCATTGAAATTGTGACTTTAACATCTCTTCTAATTCTAAAAAACAAACTAATACAAGCTTTATTTATAGTATTGATATGCATTATTTCTCCATTTTTAATTTGAATTAATAATTCAATTAAATGTTGCCAAACATGTTTTAGAAATTTGTAGAACAAAAAAAGTTGCAATTTTTCTCTCAATTTATGTGTTTAAAGGAGTTACTCCTCTTCTGATTTAACTATTAATATTTTTCAGTTATTCAGTTAAATTTTAAGAGTTTTATTTGAGCTTTGCACAAATCTTAACTGAGACAAACTAATTGTGCTATCACAGTATTTTTTAAACATTTATTCAATTTTAAAATAATGTAATAATGTGAAAGTAATATTTTATACACCAATAATTTTTCTTTCTCTCTCTCTCTCTTTAAGATAATATTTTTGAATTTTAGGATTTTGTCCAAAAACACTTAGATAAAAGCTTGGAGTTAACCCAAATATTTTTACTTGTTTTTTATACTTGCACTAATTTTGGTATGGGTCATCAATTAAATGTTTATAAAAGAGATTATATGCAAATTTATGTGGACAAACTACTTTCTGAAATTAGTCTACTGTTTCTGGAAGCTAAAACAAAGATTTTTTTTTCTTTCTTCCTTTTATTTCAGTAATCAATTAGAAATCTTCAAGATTTTTAGTTTTTTTTTTTTCTTTTAAAAAAAAAAAATTTATTATTTATATCAAAGATTTTGATTTATTGAAGTTTGTGTAATTTATATTATTTTATAATAGCAATAATGTATTTTCTCTGAGCTTAAAATTGTAAGCCTGCTGTTTCAAATGATTGAGGTTTGATTATTACAATGGAATCAAAATGTTTTGCTTATTTGATTATGTATATCAGCCAAGTCACTTTGCTTTAAATGTAGAAATTGGAATCATGTCTTGGTAGAAAATGTTTTACTGTTATAAAAAAATATATGATTACAATATTTCCAACAAAATTCAACATATTGTCTAAAATCTTTTGTTCTGCTTTATATACACTGCTCAAAACAATTAAAGGATATTGAGATTTTGGGTTGATTTTGCACCTAAAGACCATTTTGGTTGATTGATACATGATCGACTACACGTAGTAAGCTATAAGAGATAAAAATTACATTAGTTTGGCAGAAAAAAATGCTTTTAATTCAGCTTTTAGGTACAAAAGGGAAAAAATGCATTTTCTGAAAATTAGAAAAACAAATAAAAAAAAGGGTTTCCTTTGAAGAAAACCACTTTTAGTAGAGGGTATGGTTTCCCCGGACAGCTAGTATCCGGGGAAGCAATGTTAAACACCTCTGAGGCATGGACTCAATGAGGGTATTGAGGGGCTGGGGCATTCTGCCCCACTCCTCCTGAAGAGCTCTTTCGAGTGCCTGGAAAGTTTCTGGAGGTGATAGGCGTACAGCCACTTGTCTTCCTAGGATGTCCCAAACATGCTCTATTGGGTTCATATCCGGAGAACACGCTGGCCATTCCATACGTATGATTTCTTCTTCAAAAAGAAAATCATTCACCGAGTAAGCACGATGTGGCCTCCAATTGTTGTCCATTTAATTGAAGTCATCTCCAATTGCTGCAGCGTAAGGGACGACGATAGGTCTGAGGATCTCATCCCTACATCGATGACCAGTCAGAGTTCCATTCCGGAAGATATGGAGGTCGGTAGACCATCAATGGAAATGCTGGCGTATACCATCACACCTCCACCACCAAATCTGACACTTTTGCGCACAAATACTGGATTATTTCTTGTGCCACGTTCCCTCCAGATGAAAACCCGCCTATTATCAGGATGAAGGGAAAAACGGGTCTCATCAGAGAACAGTAAATTGCACCACTCATTTCTTCCTCAACTAACGTGCTCCGTTGCCCACTCTCTACGGGCACGACGGCGACTTGCACTTAATCTGACACACACCATTGGTTGACTGGCATACATGCCAACGGCGTGGAGTCGATTTCGAACAGTTTGTGTCGAAACACGGTTGTCAGCAGCCGAGCAAAGTTGTCGTTGCAGTTGAGTGGCACTCATATTTCGGTGCCTCCGAGTCGATAAAGCTAAATAGCGGTCTTTATTGGGCGTTGTAGCTGGTCTACGTCCTTGTCCTGATCTATGGTCAGCACTTACAGTCTCTAGAAAATGGTTCCAGACCCTGGAAACTACACTTAGAGATACTCCAATGGCTTCCGCTACCTCGGCTTGTGTTTGGCCTCCCTCTAGTCTGCCAACAACTCTAGAAGCTGCTGAATTGGTCAAATGTCTTCGTTGAGACATGGCACACATCGGAACAATGCTCTTACAGAACGTCGATCATTCTTTTCTGCCTTATCTTATAGTAAAGTGAGAGTGAAATTTCATTCGCTACAGCTAAAGAGTCGTTTTCGACGTCAAACTCAAAATTTGCATACTATGAAGTTTGAAAATGAGCAAAATTTACATTTGTAACTCTCTTCTTCCCTTTTATGCAAAAAAAAAATGTTAAAAAATGTTTAAACCCATTTTTTATAGGAAACTTACAATATCCTTTAATTGTTTTGAGCAGTGTATATAAAAAAACTTTATACTAGAAATTTTAGGTTAAAAAAATGAAATTTCAAGCTTTTTTTTTTTCTTAAAATGTGTAAGAATTAGTTGCTGTTCATATTTCTCAAATGTTGTTTAAATCCAAGATTTAATATTTCAAGTAATCAAACTTCTAGAGGTAAATGGTAAAATGTTGTCAGAATATCTTTTTTGAAAGTATGACATATTTAGTAAAGATATCTATTTTTGTAGTATTATTAAAAAAGTGATATTATTAGAGATTCTTCCTGTTGTAATAGATTATGCTGGATTAAAGTGATTAATATTTATCAATTAAAACAAATTTTTATAGCTATGTCAAGAAGATGATGTTAGAATGTTTTGTTACATCATTCCTGATATTTATACCCAGGTGAGAATTCTTTCCACTTCTTTAATTTGATAATTTTTACTTTTTACGAATTTTTTTTTGGCATTAAAGCCATCTTATTATATTAATGGTGTGTGCTAATACTAGTATTTTCTTCCTTCTGTGTCTGTTTTCCAACGACAAATTTAAATGTAACACTACAGATCTAAATTTTCGTTGTGTTATTTTATTTACGTAGTGATCAATTTTTAGTAAATAATTTCATATGCTTTTAATCATTTGATAAGAAATATATGAAAGTTGAATTTGTATTTTATATTTTTTGTTTTATTAGGATTTTATTTCACACTAAATTTTTATTATTACATACCTTGTATTTTTCATGAAACATTTCCTTTTTTGTGTATATTATTTTGCTTTGTGCAATGCATATTAAATTTGAACAAATAATTTTGTACTTTCAGTCAAAATATGCTTGTAACAGTTAACTATTCTAATTATATACTTTAAAATTTTTTATTTCTCTTTTAAAATTAGTTGATTTCAACTGTAAAATGACTTCTTATCTTAATATTGCACAGTTTCATGACAACACAATTTATTTTATAGTGTGATTATCAATGAAGATTTTATCCTTTCATTCTTTCTTTTATGTAAGTTTTAATTCTGTTTTGTTTTTAGTTTCCCAATATTGCCATTGGAAATGCAGAGCTTTTAAATTTAATTGTGTCGTGCATTGATCCAACTCAGGTTAGTTTGAATTTCATTGTGTAACATTTGAATTTTTTAAAAAACAGTGAATTGCTTATATTTCATTTGACATGAGAAAGCAAAGTGTAAGAAATATTTTGAAAATTCAGTCTGAATAAGTCATGCATTTGAAAAGCAAGGAATATAGATCCAGTTTTTTTAACTAATAAATTTATTTATTATTGTTTCCATCTTGCTAGTTTGAATTTCATTGTGTAACATTTGAATTTTTAAAAAACAGTGAATTGCTTATATTTCATTTGACATGAGAAAGCAAAGTGTAAGAAATATTTTGAAAATTCAGTCTGAATAAGTTATGCATTTGAAAAACAAGGAATATAGATCCAGTTTTTTTAACTAATAAATTTATTTATTATTGTTTCCATCTTGCAAAAAAAGAAAAGAAAAGATAAGTTTTTCGCAAAATGAAATTGATTTTATTGTTATTAATTTGTTTTTTCGCTCAGTGGGAAAGTTAATCGAAATTTTAAAACATTTCTGCAAATTTAGCTTCCGGGTAATGTGTTACAGAAAGAGAAACATTGATCAATGGTGTAAGAAACAATCAACAGCCCAAGAAAATGAATTTGTACTTTTATTGACACACTAATCTGGTCAGTGTCAGAAATAAGTGATTGTTAGGGATATTTTTTGACCAAATATTTCTATTAAGTGCCAACATATTCCAATCTTAATGCCAAATTTGACTTTTAGATTGCATCAAAACTTTTCTTTCTTGAATCGTCCAAATCCTTACCCTTATTGATGCACAGAATAAAGAGAAATTTGTCTTCCATTTTGACATTTGAAAAGTATTTTCTGCTGTCATGTGTGCATATTATTAATGTATCATCCATATTTTTATGTATTTGATTCATTAAAAAAATGGCACCAATGTTTTTATTGTGATGCCTGGAAAACCCCAGCTGTCTTTCTGAAACTTACATTTTTATTTCTAATATTAACATAAATAATGCATGACATTATTATTATTTTCTTTTTACAAAGTTAATTAAAATTTTTATTTCCTTAGCTTCAAGACCTCATATGCCTTATTTTACAGAGGAATATTGTAATGTTCAGAAAAGATTCCTTTCTATCTGTTTTAAGTAAGTCTGTTTTTGTAATTTTCTATGCGACACAAAGCACTTGTATTAGGTTCACATATGAACGTATATATATATATATATATATATATATATATATATATATATATATATATATATATATATATACAGGGTGTCCGCGCATATGGAAAGTCATGGAAAGTCAGGGAAAGTCATGGATTTCAAATATGATCGAAATTGGTCATGGAAAGTCATGGATTTCAGCGAAAAATGTCCAAAAGTCATGGAAACTGACTGTTTATCATGGATTTTAGCGCTCTGGACCGATTGAAATTTTTCCCGCGATCTCGGAAGAACGAAAACACTTCCGCCGTCATTCTACTTCGTTATTGGGTACAATCTGATTTGTCAATTACAATTTCCAACAAGTTGCATTGTGTTGACCAATCAGATGAATTCTCAACGTTAAAACCGTGAGCGGCGAATTTTGTGTAACTGCGCATGTGCGCGGACTACGTCATCTGATAAAATATGACCTTGAACGACAAAAAGGTAGACTCGATGGTTTTTTTGATGGTTTTTTCCCCGGCATAGGCAGATTTGCCTTTTACATTTGGTCTCCTCCCCCCCCCCCTACCCGCTTCATTTGATTCCTTTTTCTTTTAAAACTTGTTTGAATCTTTTTCTTTCGAGGAGTTTTATGCAAAAGAAAAACAAATTAAAAAACGATGTTGAATTTTAAAGAATCATGTAGGTAGGGGGGAGGGGCAGGAACTCAACGAGTTCCGTTTTGAAGTCAGATTTCGCCTCACTCATATCAGGATCTAAACTTACAGTAAAATTTATGGACAGACAATTCATTGCTACATGAAAGTACGTTTGACGACAAGCACGGTGGGGAGGAGGATGACGGTAGGAAAAGATCGTTTTTTGACCTCAAAAGCGAACGGACCTGTTGCTGTTAAACGCAGTCGCCATGTTTGGTCATTTGCTTTACAAGATAGAATATTAAGTGCATAATTTTCCAAAAACAAAGCAGAGTTCGTTTTTTTTTTTTTTTTTTTTTTTTTTTTAGTCATGGAAAATAGTTCGCAAAAGTCATGGAAAGTCAGGGAAAGTCATGGAATTGAAAAGTCCAGGTTGAGCAGATACCCTGTATATATATATATATATCACTACTATCTGAACTATACTTGCATCACATTTCAAGATTCCGTTATAATTCTCAAAGCAAATTTGCGCTTAAAAATTTAGGAAAACCATTATTGTGAAATTTTGCTTATATTAGTTAGCAAATACATAACTTTCAATGTATAAATCTAAAACAACATTTTGAGAATTTAATTTTTCTTTTGAATTGCTCTTTTATATAATATTTCTCAATATTTTATTTAAATAATAAAATTTGAAATCACGTTACATGCAGCTAAATGCAAAACCTAAATTTAGTATTAATTGATATTTTTTTTTGAAAAGAACATCTATCTAGGTTTTTCCATTCTAAGCATAAAATAATTTTAATGTATTTTTGCCATTTTTTGAGTAAGTGGAAAAAAAACGTTCTTTAGTTGTTACTAAACTTTGTTGCTAAAGTGGTCTTTGTTTTTACTTTTTTTTTACAAAGTAAAAAAAATACATGAAAAATTTAGGCAAGCTAATTCTAAAATTTCTAACTTTATATTTAAAAACATTTTTAAGCGAAACAAAACTTTGAAATGTATTAAAATTATGTGTTTAACTTAATGACGTAAATAATTTTTGCTAATTTGAAAAATGCATGGTTCAGTTATCATTTATTTTTTTAAGTTACATATTTACTTCTGATTCATTAAAAATATTGGGTTTGCATTGGCTGTGGATAAATTTATATGGGACAAACTTATGTTTTGTAAGCTTGTATTTCATTTCACCATGACATGAAACAATTGATTATTTTGCTATCCTTCCACAAACCTTATAGCCCTTTGAAAAGTTGTTAATGTAAAAATGCAAATACAAAATAATGACCAGCAACATGCTCTGGGCCCAGCTAAGCTGGTCTTAGTATAAAGGAACGATAATAACTGAAAAGATATAAGGAACGATAATTTTTGTGTTTACTTACCTCATCTTAAAATAATTTTAATTTGCATCTTCTTATTTATGTATAATTTGAACCTTCTTGTTTAAAGAAGTATGAGTTTATATTTATTTACTGGAGGAATTGTATGATGTGATGTTATTTATTTCAAAATATTGAAAGGCTGGTGTCAGGCTCATAGTACGTACCATGAATGTTGGCTACCAAGCCTAAAACTGGTGTCCAGCGAACTATATTGCGTAATATATATATATCTGATACCAGACTTGCAATTCTATAGAAATCATAAATCCTTGGAAATCATTCTCCTGATTTATGTATATTGTCTTTTCATGACTACAGTCTTCTTATACCATCTTATGTAAGACATTGTATTTTCAGGGTGCAAATATTACATTTGCCCACTTGCCAACAGCCAGTAATCTACGTTTCAGGCAAGTAGTTTTTGAGAACTTAGAATTACTTGCCCTATTTATAAAATCTACTCTGGCATTCATAAACCTTTTTCTGGCTGATTGAAAGTTGTTAATTAATTGGTAATGTATCTTGGAAATGTGAAAAAAAAAAAAAAAAAAAAAACTTTTAAGAAACATCCTTAATGAATTAAATTCTACATTTTAGTATAAAATTAACCAACATGACACTTTCTCCCCAAAAAGCAAATTTTGCAAATACAGAGGTTCCCCTTCCCAGTTTAATCAGGAATGTTTAGCCGTCAGTTTTCTTAAAAATCAAGAATTTTAGTTAGCTTGTTTTACTTAAAATCAATACGATTTAAAATAATCTATATAGTGACATCTAAGTACCAATTTGAGAAAGTTGAATGTGTTCTCAATAAGCATTTTCATTGCTGTTTGTTGTAGCAATGTAATTGATAAAAGTTGACGCACCGTAGTAAGCTGTTTCACCTATGAAGATACTGATTTTGAGATTATTACTATCAGTTAAATTTCTTTTGTTCTGCAACATATCTTAACCTTTAGGAACCAGGCGGTACACATGTTGTACCATAAGTCTCGTCTAGTTTAGAGGAGGGGGTTGAAATTTTCACTCGAACCCTTTGGAGCCGGGGATTTTTTCAAGGTTTCATATGTCTGGTACAACAGTTTATACCTTCTCTTTTTCAATGGAAAAGAAATCTGTGGTTAAACTGTCGTACTACCTGGGTCGAAAGAAAAATTTCTATATGAACAGCCTGGGCCCAAAAGGTTAAAAAAAATCAAACACGGCCCTTTTACTGTAAAAATTTAATCTTGTCAGTTGAGTTCGTAAGTCTCAAAATGCAGTGTTAAAAAGTTAAAAATGTCAAAAGTTCAAATTTAGCGTCTACAATTTTTTAAACAGTGGTAACACCTGATTTTCCACTTAGCAAGAAGCATAAATATAATAATTACAAGATGTAAAGCAACACTTGAATGTAAGTCAATTGGCATGCATTGAAATGTTGTTGATTGAAACAATATTTCAATGTATGTCAATCAACTTAAAAGAAGTCTTCCAAACGTAATCCAAAGATGTATTAATGTATCAAAGAGAGATATGTTAAAAACAAAAAAGTTCCTATTTTTGAATAGTAATGGTTTAACTAGCTAGAAGTTTGCTTTGGGAGGCGGGGTACATAATTTTAGAAGAAATCAAAGAAATTCATACATATTGTCGCCCCAGAACAACAGTAAAATATCTTAATGTTATTTCTAGAATAAGACGTCTTACTGTTGCTCCAAGGCAAAGACATGGTGTATTTATTTTTTTAAAATAATGAATTGGTGAGAATGGTTAATATTTTTCCAACATTTATTGGAAATCCCTTGTCTTCTTGGTGAAAGTATTACTTGCAATGAGGTATAATACTGGGGTTTGCGTAGTTTCTTATGGCAACAACTGCATAAGAAAGTTTAACAACCGCCAAGTAGTTTTTGATATTAAAATCTCCCTGTTGTTAATACTACAATCTATCACTAAAGTTTGTAATACGTGTTGTATTCCTGCGTCTCAACCATTTCTGACTTGCAGATCAGTAAAAAATGCGGACTTGAGAGCTTTTTTTTTTGCAATATAAATTTACTATGTAATAAAGACTTAAGGCCTTGTTTCCAGTTTCTTGTGCCTGCCCTATTTTTTGCAACGGACATGACAGGAGATTTCTATAATTTGTTAATGACCTATCCACAAGGCGCTTACTTGCATCAACGCAGGCTGACCAACTGGTTTGTGAAAAACATTTAAAACTCTTTTTGAACATAAATGTTCTGTCAACATATTCCATGGCCAGATAGAGCCTGAACAAAATTTATACACTTTCTGAACCATTGCAAAAAACTTAGTTGCCTCAGATACACACCCAGCAGTATGAACCAAGGTCAATGAACGTCTCGTCTGATATAAAGCTGGCAAAATAACATTTCTTCTTGGTTCTTGCTTTTAGACCAATATACTCTCCTAATCTATTTGAAGTTTTGTTGCAGCTTAGTGCTTTGTTCTATGCAATCTTTTATTTCAATATTATGATTCTCAAATTCAAGATGGTTTCTACCAATTTATCAGGTCTTTAATAGGTATACATTTCAAGAACCTGTCAATAGGATCATGGTCTTTTATGTTTCAAATAATAGAAGTAAACTAGCCAACAAGGCACAAATCTGGTGTACTGTCTACACTAATTGAATGTATTTTGAACTTAATTTATAATTCTTTTAGTAATCTATTTTCCCATTTTATCAATAGACTCATAGCAGATATTCACCGATAAGTAACAAGTGTTCTCTTTTTCAAGATTACGAAATTTTTTCAAAGCAATCTGCAAGAAATGGATTAAATTTACTCAATAATTACACACATCCCAAATAATTTTCATTCTTTGGAGATCCTAGGATTTCATTGCCACAGCGAAACAGAAGACCTCTCGATGCCAAACATTTTGCAAAAGCTACAATCCATTTGAGTACATTTCTCCAGTAATGTTTAGATAATAAATCTACGTGTGGATCTGGAGACCCCTTGCTATTGTAAGGTCCTGGGCAGGTACCCAATGTGCCCAGTGGGAAAGACGGGCCTGTATGTACAGCGTGTGCATACTTGAAAGATACAATGTGAATTTAATAATTTGTGAGTTGTGTACACTGGCGGAAAAAAAAATCCCAACACCAAGAAAGACTTGTGTTAGATAAACGAAATTTGGTAGGCGTATTTATACAACTGAAAGATGACATCGATTGAAATTTCGTGTTCCGTGCATAAGTGTGGCGCAGCTGGCATCGCACAAACATGCAAATAAGGCTTGTTTTAAAAGCATGTTGTGAAGCTCGTGTGTATTATTTTTCTGTGAAATTGGACGAATTGCGTGCATGTTAGCCAGGAATACCTTTTAAGAAGACGAAGAAGCCATTATCAACAGCTCACCGAGTTTAAACGAGGTCGTACAAATTGGCTACGAGAAGGTGGATTTTCATTTCGCGATATTGCAGAAAGACTTGGGTGGGAATGTTTCCACCATGCATGATTATTGGAAGCTATGGGCAAGGGATGGTACTACCTCAAGAAGATCGAGTTCCGAGCTGCCACGGGGCACGACTGAGAAGGAAGATCGCCGAATCTTGCGTACGGCTGTGGCGCATCGTACTGCATCTGCGGCTGACATTCGAGCTGCAGTTGGTACCGTCGTGACCCAAGGAACGGTAAGAAACTGTTTACTTCAAGGACAGCTCCGAGCCAGGCAGCCTGTAGCCGGTATTCCATTGACTGCAAACTATTGCCTTTTCCGACGCCAGTGGTGCCACGACGGAGCTCACTGGAGGTCCGAATGGAGATCTGTTGTAATTTTTGATGAAAACAGATTCTGAATTAGTGCCAGTGGTGGCTGTATATTGGTCAGAAGGAGGCCAGGGGACCGCCTGCATCCAAGCGGTCTACGGCCTAGACACACGGGACTCACACCTGGAGTTATGGTCTCTGGAGCAATTTCCTACGACAGCAGGAGCATTCTTGTGGTTATCCCAAACTCACTGACTGAAAATTTGTCGTCAGTCTATTAATTTAACCAGTAGTACAGCCCTTCATGAGTAGCATTCAAGGGGGCGTTTTCCAACCGGATGACGCTCGCCCTCACATCGCTGCTGTAACGCAATGTGCTCTACAGAGTGCTGACATGTTACCATGACCTGCAAAATCACCAGGTCTGTCTCCAATTGATAACGTATGGGATATCATGGGATGGCACCTCGAGCATCATCCACAGTCAGCAATGACAATCCTAGTATTGACACAGCAAGTGCAACAAGCATGGAACTTTATACCACAAAGTGACATTCGGCACCTGTATGACATAATGCATGCACGTTTGCAGGCTTGCCTTCAAAATTCTGGAGGTTACACCCTCTATTAAATTAGCATAATTTCACATTTGCACAGCATTTTCTTGAGCTTAAATTAGCCAGTGATCTTGTACATTTAATCAATTAAACATGGAAACTAGACAATTGCATTACCCAAATTTTATTACTCTACGGCAATTTTTTCTTGGTGTTGGGATTTTTTTTTTCTGCCAGTGTATGACTACATGATTACGAAACAAATTTTAACTGCTTAATCATCTTGAGAACAGTGTTTTTAATGGGAAATATGTTTAAAATTTGGCAGTGGAAACTTGTACATAATCCTTATAAACACAGGTTTCTGCAGAAATACTAATGTAATACATTGAAATTTATTTTAGATGCTAGTTTAGAATGGGAATCTTTTGAGCAGTTTTGTCTGTGGCAGCTAATATCTGCGCATAATATTCCTCTCGACTATATACTTCCTATACTTCCTAAATTAGAGTTCACTGGTAAGTACTTTAGCTCTTTTATCTGATTTTTGTTAACTTTTTCTGTGAAATTTAAACTGCTAATTATTTTTGCTAGAACGTTTGTGCATAGAAGTGTTGAAACAATTTTGAAATGATAATAGGTTAACAATTTAAGTTGCTAACAGTAATAATTTATTTCAGCTTTAGAGAAAGAGCTCATATAAAAAGTAAACCATCGTTTAAACTCAGTTTTTAGCCTACTTTCCCGTTAAAAATAAAACAGGGTTGCCACGCCACAGGGAAACCTGAAAAAACGGAATTGAAAAATCAACAGAAAAACAGGGAAAATTCAGGGAATTTTGTAAATTTCTTCCAAAATCTGGAAAGTGCAGGGAATTTTACTTTTTTTCAAAAGTTCAAGTTGCCAAAATGAATTCTAAAATATGCAAACTACTAATGAATAAACTTATGCGTAAATAAATAAAATAATAATAATAAATAAAATAAAATAAATAGTAATTTTACTTCACAGTTTTTTTTTTTTTTGCTAAGTTTATTTATTTATAAGTAAATATTTAATTGTGTATTATAGAAGCAAAAAATATTTATTACTTAGTTTGAAATGCATTTTAAAGCTTGTGCTAATTTAATTAGAGAGTATGAGATTAGTCATCAATCCGTTGTATGATTTCAGTTTTAATGAATTCTGCTTTGCCTCCCTATGTTTTTATTTAGTTTTTTTTTCTGTCCTATTATATTAATGTTCATACAGAATATCAGTGTTCGCTCATTCGTAATACTGCGTATTCATGCAGGGAAAACACAGGGAATTTTCTCCCCCAAATTGAGTGGCAACCCTGTAAAAGAAATGAAAAAAGCATTAAAATTGGCTTAATGCATCTAAAAAATGTCGCCAAGTCCAAAAAATATCGCCAAGTCCAAAAAATATCGCCAAGTCCAAAAAATATCGCCAAGTAAAAAAAAAAATCGCCAAGTAAAAAAAGTCAAAAAGAAACAAAAAAATTAAATAAATATCGAAAAATTAAAAATTTGAAAGTAGGGTATTGAGTTGGGGAATTTGTGTGTCTGTTGGTCGGTCGGTCTGTCTGTCCCCCCCTAATAACTTTTGAATGAACATTCCGATTTGGACAAACTTTTTTTTGTTGGAAAGATCTCGGCGAGTACAGCTCATTCCCATATTTGATTTTTTGATTTGAACAATTTTTGGTTCAACTTTGAGCCGTTCAAATAACCGGTCCTGCAATACTAACTTTTGAATGAACAGTCCGATTTGAACAAACTTTTTTTTGTTCGAAAGATCTTTTCAGGGATACTTCTTTCCCGTACCTACATTTTTGATTTGAACAATTTTTTCGTTCAACATTGAACCGTTCAAAAAAGCTCTCACACCTAATAACTTTTGAGTGAACAGTCCGATTTAAACAAACTTTTTTTTGTTCGAAAGATCTCGGCAAGGATGCTTCATTACCGTATTTAAATTTTCAATTTGAACATTTTTTTCGTTCAACATTGAACCGTTCAAACAACCTTTCCCCACCTAATAACTTTTAAGTGAACCGTCGGAATTGAATAAACTTTTTTTTGTTCGAAAGATCTCGGAGAGGCTTCTTCCCATATTTCACTTTTCAATTTGAACAATTTTTCGTTCAATGATGAACCGTTCAGAAAAAATTTTAACATGAGCGCCTCCGGAGAAATTTAAATTGAATGTTGATTCTGAACTTCAAGGCGGATTTCCTTCAAACTAACTTTGTAAGAAAATTGTTTTGATAAATAATGTATTGTAAAGTACTTTTCTGAATAATCTTCTCTGAGGACTCTGATTCCGACTCCGACTCCGCAGACATGGCGGAAATGCAGGCTCAGAAAAAAATGACTGACTGGGCAGACGATTTTTTGTTCATTTATTTATTTGTTTTGTTTAATTTATTATTATTACGATATTTTTTTTTTTGGCAGACGATATTTTTTTTTTCTTTTTGTTAACAAAAATTTTTCATTCACGAGAGCATTTTATTCTTTATTTATATTTAACAACTGGCAACGGATTAAAAATGAAATTCAAGACATTTTATTAACGAACGAGTTTTTTTTTCTTTCTTTGATAAAATGTGTTTTGAAGTTCTTTGTACTTTTATTTTATTTGTTTATTTTTTTTCTTTTGAAAACGATTGTGGAATTTTTCTACGGAAGAACTATAACAGTTACATTCTTTAAAAGGTGCGACAAAACTTAATTGACTCGTTTATTTAATTTTTACGTGTCTATTTCATAAGATGAGAGGGGTATATTTTGCTTTTAGAAATCAGCTTTAAGGGGGTCTGGGACACATTCACGAGAGCATTTTATTCTTTATTTATATTTAACAACTGGCAACGGATTAAAAATGAAATTCAAGACATTTTATTAACGAACGAGTTTTTTTTTCTTTCTTTGATAAAATGTGTTTTGAAGTTCTTTGTACTTTTATTTTATTTGTTTATTTTTTTTCTTTTGAAAACGATTGGGGAATTTTTCTACGGAAGAACTATAACAGTTACATTCTTTAAAAGGTGCGACAAAACTTAATTGACTCGTTTATTTAATTTTTACGTGTCTATTTCATAAGATGAGAGGGGTATATTTTGCTTTTAGAAATCAGCTTTAAGGGGGTCTGGGACACATCTTGAAAAAAAATTTATTAAACAGGTTAGAATTTTGAAATTTTTTACACTAATTGACCATCTGTTTAATAAGCAAAATCATCACATACATGACAAAAAAAACTTTTTTTCAATTTTTTAATTTAATTTTTTTTCAAAAAAGGGGGGTCGCTTTAAATCGCAAAAACTAAAAATATTCTTGAACAATTTTCATTTTTTTTCTTCAATATGAACACAAATATATAAGCTTTAATTTGTATTCGGCAATTTTAAAAATAATAATTTAAAAAAAAATTAAAAATATTTAAGTAAAAATTTCGAAAAATTCGAAGGTACTTTTTTTTCAAAAAATCATAGTTTTTGAACAAATTTTTTTTTTTTAATTTGCCGAATAGAAATTCAAGTAAACTGTTTGCAAAAGTTGTTCTCCAAATTTCGGAATGTTAGCCTTATTAGTTCTTGAGTTATAAGAATTTGAATTCAAAAGATCCGGAAAAATTGCATCATGGCGAAAAACGCATTTTAAGGGAAGTCATTGCTGTGGCCTGACGGCTACATTAAATTATCATATCTTCCGTTCTAACTAAGATAGGAACAAGATTCAAACCTCATTTTAAAGAGAAGAAAACAGAATTTTTTTTGAAATAATAAAAAAAAAAATGCAAAAGTTGACGATTTTTGTGTCCCAGACCCCCTTAAGTGCTATAGAGGTATGTTTGACATAATTTTCAGTTTCAGATAATCAAGAGAATATTGATCAGATGCTACAATGCCGATTTCGATGTACGGGAAAGTAGGCTCGTTTAGTTCTTGACAGAACTTCTTGTTCATATCTTCATCCATATCCTGTCTTAAACTGTCCAAAAGCATACTAACACTAGAGGGGTCTAATCTGACCAATACGTATTTGCTGTAATATCAGTGATGCATTATAAGTGTTAATCAGTTGTATTTAATGAATGATTTTTTTTACTAAAATGTTTATTTTAAAGAAAAGGAGCATGCAAAACAATTGTTAATAACTCAATTACATAAAAAAAAATCTTATGTAAGAGTTGATAGTGTTATGAAATATAAGTTCTTAACACTAGTCAAGAAATGTATCACAGCTCCATTCAAAACTCAAAAGAATGCTATTAAATGTGAAACATTTAGAAGCAAAGAACCCCATATTTAAAATTGTTTCTGCATAATAATAGTATACATGATGTTTTAACGAAAATTCTTTTTTAAATCATAGACTGAAGAGTAGTACTTTGATGATAAAATGTAAGCACATATAGTTTAAAATTAGTAAAGTTTCAATTTTTAATTTATATATTTAATACAATACATTTTGTAGCTACAGTAAAAAATGTAAGTAATTAGTTTGTTAAATTTTTAGAACACTGTATTCAAGAGAAAAAATATTGTACCTAAGCTGTAAAAGAGTCAGTTATATTTTTTTCAATTCTTCCTTTGAGAAATTGTCATTTATTGTATTTAAGTCAATTGTAGTAAATTTTGAACAACCTAAGTTGCACATATGTATAAATATGTAGGCAATTTTTTTCACTATTATTGAAGTAATAATAATAGTTAATTAATTCATGTGTTCTAATTCAAATTTTTAATGCAAAATTTGCAAATTCTCTAGCTAAATTAGAATCAACAGTAAAAGTTTTATATGCTTTAAATATGTATACTAAAATAGTTTTCATTCATTCAATTAGTTTTGTAACATAAAATTTTACTTTTAAAGATTTTATTATGTTTTTGATGTTTTCTCACAAAATGCAATTTCACAAAAATAGTTTTGACCAGGTTGGTAAAATCCATGGTTTTTCTGTAGTGTCCGTAATGTATATGTATTATTTAACCCTTTTTTCATAGGTGGATCTGATTCATTTTATTTGTTGATTTATTTCAATGTCTGAATATTTTATTTTCTTATTTATTGATAATATACGAAATATTTTTAGGGGCATAAACTAAGTTTTCAACTCATTTTGACCATAGAGAGTAATTAAGATAGGGAAAAGTTTATGTTCTAAATAAGTACAATATTCTATATAGTATACTTTGAAAGTGCAGAGTGTACAGAGTTTATGTTGTACACTAAAATATAATATTTATGATTGTCATATTTTTTATTATATGTATTCACATTGATTTTATTTTTAAACTTTAATTATTTCTTTTAGCTCACTCTGAAGCTTTGACTAGTATTCTATTATTGTTAAAGCAAGAAAAGTAAGTTCTATCTTTTTTACAAATCTATATCATAATTTAATTACTAGTCTTGTTTTTAACAAAATTTATTAGTTATCAAGTCAACTCTTCAATCCTTAAATTATTTTAATTTTAGAAATTAATTCCTGTAACATATACAGTCGAGTCTCATCAACTCAAAGTCCTGAGGGACTGACTAAAAGCTCTGAGTTATTGACAATTCAAGTTATGAGAATTCCTACCATCTTTAAAAGAGTTAGGGACTAAATAAATACTTCGAGATAAAGGTATATTCGAGTTATAGGGCTTCGAGTTTTCGAAGCGTTAATGTATGAATAAATTAATGAATCTAAGCTTTACTCACTAACCATTGTATTAACAGCAGGACTTTTCATTATTACTTGATAGTTTCACTTTGATCAATATGTTTGTTTCATTATAAAATAATAAAATTGTATTTAATACTTGATAATACTCGAATTCTTCTTTGAGAAAATTCAATCTTTTGTTTTGCATGTTCCAGGCCATCAGCAGACTTATTAAAGCATATAATGTGCCGAGAAGTTAAATCTACTGATCAATTTGTTGTGTCTGTTTTAAAATATTGGACTCAAGAGCATGAAGAAAAGTTAGCAGAACTAATATCTTCACAATTATCAAAGTCTGGTTCCGCTCTTAAAAGGAAACGGTACTGTATTTTAAGAAACTACTGTTGTCCTGTTTATTCTATTAATTTTAAAATAATAACTAACATGGCTCCTCAAAATTAGAGACATGTAAACATATATATCTGTGGCTTGGTTCTAAAAGGGCCAATGTCAATTTTTTCACATTCTGTGTTATTTACATCAAAAGTTTCCAATTTAGTAAAGCTCTAATTTTACAAAGGCCAATGTCTATATAATATATAATAATATATATATATTATATTATATAAATTATTATATATTTATATAATGTATAATATAATATATAAAAAATTTCATATGATAAAATAATGTTTCTTTACACTAACAATAAACAAATACCAAAGAATAATAATGGGAATCTTAATATAAGAAAGTTATAGCATTCTAAAAAATCTCAAACATCTTTCATCACCTTTTTCTCGAAACTAACATTTTTGACTTAGGCCCTTTTAGAACCAAGCCACAGATACATTAAAAATATAAAAGAATTGTTTAAATGTTTTTTAAAAAATATTTTGTTCAAAATCGTTTTATGCTGATATGTTTTATCTGAAGTTTTGAGAACAATTATTTTTGTTGAATTGATGCCTTTATTATTTTTTGGGTTTTAACTAATGTACAGCAAAGTGTGTTGCTGTCCTCCGCAGTAATAATTCTCTCTTGAGAAAAAAAAAAAAAAACAATTTAGTAATAGAAAATAACGCAATAAAAAAATCGCAAATTTGAGATTAAAATTGTGCACTTTTTTCAAGGTTTCAAGTAATCCATATTTCGATGCAAAAAAAGTGAGCTTTTGAGTGTAAAGAATGCATTGAAAGCTTTTATCCTCTTTCACTTTTTTTGCAATGGGAAAAAAAGTTCCGTTAAACCCCAAAACATGTGCACGGAGTTTTGCTATAAAATGTGCCTTTTTACGTTGCTCTTTTTCCTTTTACGTTTCTAACACAAAGGTGAAAATGGTCACATCTGGATGAAAATTATGTGTTAATTAAATTAGAGTTGGATTTTTTTATGAATTAGTAAGAACATCATTAAAGGGGCAGTTATTATTAATGATTTTGTGCAAATACAAGTGTTTTTATATTCCAGTTTATAGCTTTAATTGTGAAAACTATTTTTTGAATGTTTAAAAAGAATTTTCTGCTATGGCTTTAATTAAGAATATTTCTGATTCCTCTGTAGGCAGCCAAACAGTAAATCCTTGGGTCCATCTGTTGATCAAACTCTTGCTCATTTGGATCAGCTGCGACAAAATTGTAAACAGAATTCATGTATGTTATTTTTAAGTACTACTTTTATTATGGTTATTTTTTAAATAAATCTGTAGTTTTATTATTCATAATTATAAACTTTCAATTAACAGAATAATTATTTATTTTGTGTGAAAATTTATCAATACTCCTTACAATGATTTCAGGTTTCTGAACTTACAGTAGAAAGTCAAAAATTCAAACTTATTGGAACTATAGGAAGTTCAAATTTGCCAATTGTTCGGTTTTTACAAAAATAACCAAAAAAATTATGTTTAGCAAAATAGTAATCAATTTCATCAAATACAATGTGCGTATCATATACTATGCAGTACATAATGCTAAAATGTGTAATTTTATTTTTAACAAATTTTTAAATATCATTGTTTGCTGAACATGGAGGAAAAACTAAAAATATTTACTGCACCGTATGTACTGGATGATTAACTATTCTACAGTAATTAAAGAAAGACTATGAAATAAATATTCAAAGTCAGTGCAAATTGTTTAATCATTATATAATTATTTATTTCATGAAATATGTATCTATTCCTTGGCTATTGTCAAGCAGTTTATTAAAACTACACAGATATGTGTTCAGATTTTTGACATTCTTCTGTGTGTGTGTTTTTATTTTTTTTTATTATTTTAAGTAAGTTTCTGAACTTATTGAGTTTTAAAAATATGTGTGCTGCGTGAGCTGGCAAGAACTTCATTATTGTGCAGTGTGCACCAAAATAATTCTTTTTCTGAATTTTGTCCAAAAAAAAAAAAAAAAAAAATGCTACAGTTTTCCTCCTTTCCCTGGGCACCTCTTTTTGTATGAAAAAAAAATCTGTCTAGTTGTTATTGTGCCTAGAATGTTAAGAGTGTTTAAGAAGTGTGAACTTGCTACTCGGCCTGAATTTGGGTCCCGAAATATAGTTTAAAATGTTCAATATCTTTTGGTTTCTTTCATGATAGTACATGAATCACTGTTTATTCCAAATAGAGAGAGAGAAAAAAAATGTATTGAAATTAATGGCATTTAAAAAGCTCATCTTTATTTATCAATTTTTCCCCCACTAAGATTTCTTGTATTAAAATTTTTAAGGCTAGATATTGAAAAAAAAAAAAAAGATTTGATGTATATTTTTAAAAGATTGAAATTTATTTTTTCATATTTGCTTTGAAGAATTAGCTGCTGAAAACAGTTCTGGGCTCGAAAAATTATGTATGATCGAATATTAAATAAGACTGCAAATAGTTCACAGAATGTAACTCAATATTTTCTGCAAATTTTTTCCGTCCCCATACGATGTTATATAGGGCATATTTGTTGAATTATCTGAAAAGTTTACATTATGTGAAGTGTTTTTGAAAGTACTTGTATAAAGAGCAAACAATTGTTGGACTGTCCCTGATGGTGACCAGTATTCAAAGAAATGAAAATATTTGCTACTTCTGTGTTTGAGAATATGGAAAAACTACTTCTGTCATTATTAGGAAGTTTATAAAATAATTTATTCAGTGTGAGCGAAAAATGTGCAGAGAAATTTTAAAGAATGTTAGAGGAGAATTTAAAAGCAGGAATCATATTGGGAACATATGGTCAAAAATGAAAGCTGTAACCCTTTGCATTGCGCACAAAGCCAGAAACCGACAAATGCAAAATATCTCAATATTTTATTTCACAAAGACAATTTTACACTAAGGCTCGACCGTTGGCATTTTTTGGCCGATGGGCCGATGCCGATTGTTCAAAGTTGGCCGATTGCCGATAACCAATCTTTTTTCCTCTTCCATCGGCCGATGGCCGATGCCGATGGTAAAAAAAATCAAATAATTGGAAAAATAAATGTTTTATAAGAGATTTGATGGATCATATATTCATATCATTCTACTTCTTTTCAGTCATTCAGATTTTGGGCCTAAATTTATATTTTACTACCACTCGACAAAAATTATATGAGAGAGAAGCAGTAAGTTGAGAACTCATTCGTACCATTTGTACTGGGTGTAGTCATGCAGATACTTTCTCAGCTGCAATCCGATGTTCCAAATAGGGATGCACCGATTAATCGGCAGTACCGATTAATCGGCCATAATCGGCCTCTTTGCCGATCATTAATAATCGGCAAAATCTTGCCGATTAATCGGCTAATTTTTTCAATTTTTATTTTATCTTTTCAAGTGTACCTTCAGCAAGAAATTTTGATAAATTGTTTTATTATCAGTAAATAAATGTAATTTTCTGAAATCCTTACTGTAACATACAGTATGAAAGTGTGTACAGAGTAAAAATAAAGCAAATAGCAGGGGTGATTGTGTTCCGGTATTTTACCGGATTTCCGGTATTTCCGTGATCGATTCTGGTATTTTCATGTTCGAAAATACCGGAAATAAAATTTTTTTAGTTATGCTTTTATCTCCCCACCTCCGGATTTTTTTTTCTTTTTCGAATTTTCGATGATTATACCGATAATTATTAATAATATTCATCAAATAAAAATTAAGATGAAAATTCTAATTGTTTTTTTACCTTACTAAATTATTATATTTGCATCCGATATGAGAATCAAATTTTTCTCACTTTTGAACTTCTGATGCTTATTACCCTTAGTTAGGAGACAAATGAAATGCAACAAAATGTAACAAATGCAACTTTCATTACTTTATAAATGCTTTCGCACAACAAACAGTAATTCTGTAAGACTTTGCTTTCTCCTTGAAATATTTTTTTGGAGATAATTGCTCATCACCAGCTCAAAAGTGACTTTATTACTCATTTACACTTTAATTAAATGCATGTACAATATATTGACTAAAAACTTTGACTATATGAAATGTGTTAGTTTATGAAAGGAAATTAATTATTATGTATGTATAATTATAAAATTAGGTGTGCTTAAGTAATAGGGGCCTTGGTTTAAAAAAAACACCCCCCCCCCCCCCCACTTTTCCTTAAAAACTTTCAGGTATTTTTTATGAACTCAAAATCACCCCTGAAATAGTTCATAGAAAACGTAAAACTGATTGAAATATTAGATAACCCTCAGCAAATTCCTGAAATTTTAAGTTGAAATTCAAAAACATGAATATTTCATTTCATTTATAATCAGTCAAATTTTGCTAATCAACCGGCGGAAAAGATGTTTTAAATAAAATTAATTTAACGATGTTTGAACACAATATTATTACGAGGGATAAATTTATAAACAAGAAATAAATAATTTTCTGCAAACACAAGAATTACACGTTTTACGAAAGTGTAGTGAGTAAAAACAAAACAAATAATTCAAAGAATAAAATACAAAATAATAATAATAATAATAATAATAATAATTTGCCTCTCAGTTGATATAAATGATTTAATAATTTAATATTCCTATTCTAAATAAATCTACACTTATGGACAATGTTGCAACATTTTTCATGTCTCGATATTTTTCTCTTTAGCTTATTGCTTTTAAATAACCTCTAATTTTCAAAGAACAAAAGTCTTGGATTAAATGGCGACTTATAGTTGAAACATAAATTTAAATTAAGAACACCCCTAAATTAAAGTGCTCATCACAGCTCCGCCCCCCTCTCGTTTGTTTTAATAACTATTATGTCTAGTATGTTAAGGTAATTTTATTTATAAAAATATAAAAAAAATTTCAAAGGAAGTTGATAAAAATTTGAAATTATTTAACATGGAAAAATGGAGAAAAACAAATCTTTTGTCAAAAACAAATAAGTAACCATTTCTAAAAATCGAAATTGCATTAGAAAGGGAAAAAACAGTGAGGGTGAAATTGTTAATATTAAAAGTAATAAATCCGAACATTAATCGGCTCTGCCGATTAATCGGCCGATTCTCATTCGCCGATTAATCGGTAATCGGTAATCGGCCAATTTGCTTATCGGTGCATCCCTAGTTCCAAATGAGCTTTTTACTTTCTTTTTCTTTTTTTGACTAATCAATTTTAATTTCAATGCAGACTAATATCATAAATTGATAACAACTGAGTGATATAATCGCAAAGTGTTTTATAACTAACAAAGAAAGATACAACAGACGTGGAGAAAAAAAATAAGATGTTGATATCGCCTGGGCGGTATTTGGCAAAATTCCAATTAAAATTATCGATATTTGTAACATGAATCTCTGTAAAGCAATTCCGATTCGGTTCGCAATGTACTCTTTTATTCATGAATTAAGTTCCACGTACATGTACGAAAACGATTGAGATAAAAATTTGAAACGGACACTGTGTTTAGCCAAGGCTTCACTAGATAGCGTTTTATACAGGCTGCTTCATTACTCAAAACATCAATGGTAAAGATTTGCCCGCTAGAGAGCGCTGAATGAGGACCATCCAAATGTTTGTTTACATTTATTAGCACATTGTTTCTGCTGTAAAAAGTGATGTTCATCTTATCTTTAAGGGTTAAAAAATATTGATATAGTTTACTGAAGTGGAGTACAGAGTGAATTGATGCCGAAGGCCTTATTAGTACTGCTTTTTAGGGGAAATAAATTCCCTTTTCAGGTAAAGTTGGTCGCAACTCATGATTCAGTCATACGACATTCATTCATTGTTTACTTTCTTCGAATTAGCAACATATAGCAATGGCGTTCAATTTTGACATCTCTGCATTAATAAAATATACGCTTAAATTCGCAGCCGATAAATAAAAATGTAGCAATGAAATAAGATTGTTCTATTTACTATTTAGTTTCATTATTGTTGCTCACACGATCTTAATTGCTACGCAAAAGCTCAGATGTTCATTTTGATAGCGTTGACCCATCAGAGCGATAAATGACGAATCTATTCGCAGAGACATTTCCTTTTGATGCCCCAGAATGAATGCCCTGCAATGAAGCGATTGGTGTTCAACGGAAAGACGATTGACAACAAAACATATTAATTTCTTTAGTAACAACGAAATGAGCATATATAATCGCTTAGTACTAAAGAGCAATACAAGTACGAAAAAAATAAACAAAACTACAATATTACGACGACCAAATGTAAATTTTTTTTTCATTTACACAACATTAAAAGGTAATGTTCTTTTTATGTTAAATTTCACACATTGATAATATTTCGATAATTGGGAATCTGGTGTGGTTGCCAAATTTTTGGCGATAATTACTTTATTTTGTTGCTCTTTAGTTTATGTTTGCGAAGGAAGTATTTCCCTCGCTCATAAATTGGCCACAAAGATTTAACGCCAATAGGGAAAGATAACCAGACTTCCAATCACCGAAATCTTCCCTTTTTTGTTTCTAATTTCACACATACGTTTAATACTTGAAAGTAAAATAATGGGCCAACTGAAAAAAAAGCTGCGAAATAATGTGAGAATTCTTGTTAAAAAACTCGCCAAATCAACTTTAAAAGCTCCATTAGCATGTAACATAATAAGTTTAATAAATATATCGAGCCATTATTATCATTGAAATTTAAATTAAAGTGCAAAATAAGAGAAAAGAAGCAACCATGAAGACGATGCAAGCTTAAAATTTTAATCTTCGCTTAGGTGGTAAGAAAATACATCGCCAAGTTAAAAAACGTACCTATAACTGAAACGTACATACTACCAAAGATCTCGGTTATTGAAATATTCTCAAAAGCTTTACGGAGAACAAATTCTTGATGTGCTTTTCAAGATATTAGTGCCATAGTCATTCCAAAATGTCCATTAAAATGTAAAAAAAAACGCCAAATAAATTAATTTGACAATCTAAACTCATCAAAAGTTTTGATGGAACTATCGTTCCAAAATCGCCATTTATCGCTCTGCGGTGCCAGTGTCGTTTCATAGTTTAATTATAATTAGAATCAATTAAAATGAAAAATAATTCGCTAACTAATTAAAACAAGCTGTTAAAATGCAGAATAAACCAGCAAATCGAACAAGCTATTAAATGACGTTAAAATATAATAAAATAGAATTGAATGCCAAATTGTAAAATTGTCGCCAACAAATTAAATTTTAATTTTGTCTTTTATTATCTGATTTGTTTATAATGTTAGTTACCACAAAATTCGATAGATGTCGCTAGGCGACATCTATCCGTTTTTATCCCAAGGATTTTGATCAAATGAAACAGCCTGTATTAAACGCTATCTAGTGAAGCCTTGGTTTAACAATAGGCAACTGCTTTATTTTTAAAAATAAACATTAAAAAAAAGACTTCAGCAATAATATGTGGATTTAGATACACCAAACTTGGTAAAAGAACTTCCGATTATGTTGCTTTTTAAATAAACAGTGAACCAGTCAACAAATTACACTGTGTGAGTGGAAAAGTTCTTTAAGTCATTTTTAAATAAAGTTAAACAAAACAAGAAGTTCTGTCAAGAACTCAACGAGCCTACTTTTCCGTGCATCGACATCGGTATTCTACCATCTGATCAATATTCTTTTAATTATCTGAAACTGCAAATTATGTCAAACGTACCTTTTTAGCTCATAAAGCTGATTTCTTAAAACCAAATATGCGGATTTCATGAAAAAAATATCGCCAAGTGAAAAAAATAAAAGACGTAAAATGAATATCGAAAAATTAAAATTTTGAAAGTAGGGTATTGAGATGGGGAATTTGTGTGTGCAGTCGACAGGTAGATTCAGAGTCAAAGGCACAAAAATTCTAATTATAGGACTCATTCTTTTTTCCGAGCCTGTATTTCTACCATTGGGGCGGAGTTGGAGTCGAAGATTCGGTGTCGGAGTCGGTTTTAAAACATTAGATTCGTCAATCGAAGTTGAAAGCTCTAAAATTATAATGGTAGGAGTGGGTCATTTTTTTCTGAGCCTGCATTTCTGCCATGTTTGCGGAGTCGGAGTCAACTAGTCGGAAGCAGAGTCCTCACTGCAGATTATTCAGAAAAGTACTTTACATACATTATTTACCAAAACCATTTTCTAACAAAGTTAGTTTGAAGGAAATCCGCCTTTAAGTTCAGGATCTACATTAAACTTAAATTTCCTCGTAGGCGCAATGTTAAGTCTTTTTCTGAACGGTTCAATATTGAACGAAAAATGGTTCAAATTAAAAAGTGAAATATGGGAATGAGTCTCTCCGAGATCTTTCGAACAAAAAAAAGTTTATTCAATTCGGACTGTTCACTTAAAAGTTATTAGGTGGGGAAAGGTTGTTTGAACGGTTCAATGTTGAACAAAAAATAGTTCAAATTGAAAATTTAAATGCGGTAATGATGTGCCCTTGCCGAGATCTTTCGAACAAAAAAAAAAGTTTGTTCAAATCGGACTGCTCACTCAAAAGTTATTAGGGGTGACAGCTTGTTTGAACGGTTCAATGTTGAGCGAAAACTTGTTTAAATCGGAAATTTAAATACGGGAATGAAGTATCCTTGATAAGATCTTTCGAACAGAAAAAAGTTTGTTCAAATCGGACTGTTCACTAAAAAATTAATATCGCGGGACAGGTTGTTTGAACGGTTTCACCAAAGTTTTACCAAAAATTGTTCCAATGCAAAAATCAAATTTGGGAATGTGCTTTACTCGCCGAGTTCTTTCCAACAAAAAAAAAGTTTGTTCAAATCGGAATGTTCATTCAAAAAAGTTATTGGGGGGGGGGACTGACACACAAATTCCCCTTCTCAAAATCCTACTTTCCAAATTTTAATTTTTCGTTTTTTTTTAAATGTTTTTATTTCTGTTTGACTTTTTTTTTTGAACCTGGTGATAATTTTATGATGCATTAAACCACTTTTAATGCTTTTTACGTTTTTTTTCCTTTTTAACGGAAAAAAAGGCAACAGAGAAATCACAATACTAAATCACAGCTTGAATTTCGCTATACTAATTTAAAATGTATGAACAGAAATGTTTGCATGTTCGTTAAAACCTGCGACAGTTACGTAAATTATTTTATTGAAAAATGAATAACGATGAAAAAAAAAAGAGTCAGCTTGCCCCCTCCTTTTTTTTTTTTGCTACTTTGCTCCTAATTTGATTTTTTATTTTGCTGAATCTTGCATCAAAATATCAAAATGGCATTCTTTTTTTTTTTTTTTTTGCTTCAGTCGCTCTAAAATTATAATTTTCCTTGCTTCAGCCTGCTCCAAGACGGTGTTTTTTTTCCCTCCAGTATGCTCCAAAATGATCATTTTTCCTCTCCAAAACAGAATTTTAGCTGCTCCGAAATTGTATCCATCGTATCCCACCCCTGATACAATTTAAATAAAATAGACTTGAGTAATGAGTATATGATAGTAAGTTATAGAGGCCGTCGACCTATTTACAGTTGTAATTTTTTAATGAAAATATCTCATACAGCAGTGGAGAAAAATGCCTAGGCAGACGAACTATGCTTCTAATATAAAGATACGGTAAAAGAGATTAGGGCGGGGTTGGGCGGGAATTAAATAATTGCAATGAAAAGGCACGCTAGCATTTAAAAGTGCAAAGGTAAAATGATATGAGTTCAAGCGAGCTATAGTAAGTAATACACAAATTATCAGTATCGTAGTGCAAGATGGCAATGGTACACATTCAATTTTATAGTTCTGCATTAAACTAATAGGTAAAATCTGAAATAGCATAATCCTCCCCAATAGCGAACACTTCCCAATAACGGACAAAACTTCCGGTTCCGTTATTCAGAGGTTTTAATGTAATTCTTAAAATTCGCATCAAAGCGATCACTCGGAAAGTGTCTGCTGTGTTGTGAAAATGCCGGTATCTGCCCAATTCGGAAAATTCTAAAACCCAGAACTGTGTTAGTCCCGTTTGCTGCCAGATTTCAAGCCACATGCTAAAAATGCTTTTAATTATGAAGTAAAAAATACAGAAAATAGAATTCCCTCTTAAGAGAACGGAAAAAAATACATCGGCATTTAGATATTTTTGAGGCCGATGGGCCGATGTTTTTTCCATGTTAGCATCGGCGGCCGATGCCGATGGCCGATGGAAAAAATTTCAACCATCGGCGCCGATGCATCCGCCTGGCCGATGCATCGGTCGAGCCTTATTTTACACCACATATTAGTTTTAAAGAAACGTTTAGCGTGGTTTTTTTAAGTTGCAGCATGTAACTTAAATACATATGTAACAGTGATCGATGAAAAATTGTCAGAATAACTCATTTTTGGGAAGGTTGATGCATTAAAATTGCAGCAGGCCGCTAATTTCAGTAACAACTTAAAACCTTGTTTAAAAAACAAAATATTGTGCAAAATAGTGTTTGTGTAATACTTAATCATAATTACTGACCTGTTTTGCATCTTTCAGTTCCTGTCTTTGTGTGCATGTAATAGATTGGCATCGCGCCAGCGACCATATGCTCTTGTTTGGTTACATCTTTTCCTCTCACCCTTTATATCTCTTGGCAATGCATTGTTGTAGTTATTTATGATATTCCTGTATTTAAGAGATGTTTATGTTAGTTTCATATTTTGCAGTTTTTAACTTGGAAGCTGTTCAATCAGCTCTAACGCAAGTCCAAGCATCTTGTTCTGATGCTCAAAAAACCAAGTAAGTTTTTATGCTTTTGGCTCTGCTTATTATTTTTTTTTATATTATAGCAATATTATATAAATGCCTGTATAAGTTCACACTTATTTAAATTGCATAGCATTCAGAGAGAACTCTAGTCTAAATACATGGTGGTTTGCCATTAGGGTAATGAGAGTAGTTATCCTTCCCAGGAATTGAAAGATAAATATTTAATAAACTGGCTGCCAATGTCATTAATACCTTTTAATGTAGTTAATTTCTCTGAATGTTAGACAAAATTTTAGCTGCTCTAACCTAAAATTTGGCTGTACAGTAACCCCTCTTTACATCGCTCATTTGGTTATATCGCACTTTTCCTTTGTCGCTGTAAAAATACATTTATATATTTAAAAAAGTTTCTTTCCGTTTGACATCAGAGGAGAAATAAGGTATATTTTCTCAGAAAATGGTATTTTCTTCTTTATTAAATTAGGAACATAACAAGCATATTTTCCTTACTTTTAATTCGTTTCAATTTAAACTGTCTTTTGATTTGTACTGTGTCATTACAAAACAAGAATATCATTTTATACTCATCTTTTAAATCTTTAAAAAAAAAGATGAACTAATTTTTGCCTGATTTTGTTAAGAAAATCGTACAACATATGATAATAAACTAATCATTTTTCATTGGTACACATGCCATTAATTTCTTCAGTAGTTGAATCTCTACTTTTTGACCTCAGTTATATCACATTTTCGGATATATGGTGCTTTTTTGTTGTCTCCTAACAAGCAGGATATAACGAGGGGTTATTGTATTTCTAGACAAAAACAAAGAGTAAAAATATTAAGTATTCCTACTTCCTAATTGAATTTCACGTGCATGCTAATTGCCATAGAAATTTATGTGTTTACATTTTAAATCATTTGAATAACAAAAAGGATGCACTATAACAATAGTCGAAGTTTAGACTTCTGCATCCTGCCTGCTTCCATCAAGTTATCTCATTCCTTGAATTATATTGGCTATGTTGGCAGACAAGCGGGCTTTATATGTGCTTATGTGTTCACGTAATTTTGAAATACATTGTTTTCTAAAATTTAAAATGATCAAATAAGAAATTGAATGCATGTGTTTTAAATTATAGTATATTTGAGATGGTGCAGGGATGATTATGGTTATGAGCCAGAAACCTTTGAATTACTTCATATTGTATTGATTAAGAAAGTTATGTATTGTTGCATCTAGTTAAGTTCTTTTCAAAATGTTCAGGAAAGGGGGCAATTTTTATTACTTTAAAAACGTATGCGAGGAAAGAACATAAAACTTGTTTTGCTTTCATCTAAAAATTATATTTTGGAGATGATTAGTTTAATACCAGCTAAATAGCAACTTTAACAATTAACTTAACTCATTAACAATTTAGTGAAATAATACACAACACCTTGACTGAGGAGTTATTTGTATACAAGAAACGTGTCTTGTATGTTTATCTGTTTTTCAAAAGCAATTCATTTTGATATGCATAAAATCATGTACATTTAAGTTTTTAGGGTCTCATATGCTAAAAAATGACGACCCTCCTCCCCCAGACCATTTTTTCTTCAAAACTTTCCAGTATTCTTTCATGAATTCATAATTATCCCTGACTTACAAAACCTTTTTCAAGAGTAAATAGTTGAAAAAAATTCTTTCTTTCTAAATGAAAATGATTGTTTCTTTTTTGAGTAGAAAACTTTCATAAATGTTAAATGCTGTTTCCTACTGACCTGAAATGTCTCTGAATTTGTTTTGTACCAATAACTCTATTAAGCTTTGAGATATTACTTATTTTTTTTAAACGTTTATCATCATAATTTCATTTAAAAACTTACACCATGTGATTTATTGCTGCAATTTAAGCGGCTTAGTGACAGCAGTGATTGTATTACTACATTGTTAACTTGACTTTCTTATTTGGTAAATCGCTTAGTTATACTCTTTTTATTTCCTTTTCAGATTCAGTGACTTATTTGCCTTAGTAGAAGAACTAGACGATATTAAAGCATCTAAACCTGCCAGGACGGGAGGTCGAGGGAAAGTTTCTGCGAAGAATATGACCAAATCAAAGCCTACAGTTGTAGACTCAGACACAGAAACAGACAGCACAGAAGTAAATCCCAATTCGGCATTTGTCAAATCCCCTCACCCGGTTGCGGATTTACCGTGTTACACTTCCGAGGGATACCAAAGAGGCATCTGAAAATTTTTTACATCGTTGTATTCAGGGGTGCCCATCCCCCCCAAGCTCAATGGCACAAATCGCCCCCCCCCCCCTCAAAAAATTTTTTTTTTCCACAACCCTCTTGCGTTTTTTATTTTTACCCCTCTTTTTTATTGTATTTATTTTTTCAAATGTTATTCATTTATATTTTTAATTATAACTATTATTTTTTTTAAAGTACTAATTCTGCGCAGAATAGAATCGCTTTTTTTCTCTTCGAGACATTCTAAGCACACACACACAAAATAAATAAATAAAAAATGATAAAGAAATTAAAGAAATAATTTAAATTAAAACAAATAAAGTAATAAATAATTATTTTTTAAAAAATCAGTAAATAATTTAAATTAAAAAATTCATAAATAATTTAAATAAATAAATTAGTTTTAAAAAATCCCCCCCAAAAATTTTGATGGCGCAACTTGCACCATAATCCCTTGCTGTGGTCACCCCTGGTTATATTTATGCAATAATGCAATCGGAAGGGTCCCTAAATTCGTAAATCCGCTACTGCTCCCCCCCTCCTCATATTATATTGCTGTATTATTTTGAAGTTAGAAAATATTTTAAAGTATTTTAACTAAATAGGTTACTTAATTCTTTATTTTTAAAAGGTTATTGTTTTCTTGATGTTAATTAGTTGTAAATTCATTCCATGTTAAGAAGAAAAGAATTGGCACTGATAGTTACCCATTAAAATGAAACGAATTTGTTCTTTTTGTTTTCAAACACTCACACAAGATGGTTATAGTAAGGCTTAAACAATTTAGGTTTTTCGGCCTGTTAAAAGTTTTTGTGATTTCATGGCTTCCTCTTTTTTGCTCTTTGACTACTCTTCATAGAGAAGTTGACGTACTTCAATCTGAATTTGCAGACTTTGTTGACTGAAGTTTCAGAAACTATTTAAATAGGTGAAAAACAAGACTTGTTTGTTTCAATTGGGTTACTGGAAAATTAGTTATATGTAAATATCCAAAGTATGGTAAATGTTATCTTAAGAAGCATAGACATTCCTCATAGTGTCACAGAATGCTGTGATTTTACCGCAAAGTAAAATAAATACAAATACAAATGTGACGACCAGCAACAGGCTCTGGGCCCAACTAGGCTGGTCCTAGTTAAATTATAGTCAAAACCTAGTTAAAATTATCGAAAGGGTCCCTACACTATAGACTATAGTAAACCTAGTCAAAATTATATAAAAGAGAGATAAAAATATCACTGCCTTTAGTTGTTCACTTTTCATTTAAAGTTTGAAAGTTTGCTGTTCTGTTGATGAAGAGCAATTTTGCTGGAAATCCTTGGAATCAGAGCTTTATGCAAAATTTTTATCTGAAATCAAATCTGCTACCTGTGATCGAGACATATGCCTGTCAATATTCTTAACAAGTAAATTTGAAAATTTTTGCAATTGTTTTACTTTTACTGCAGAAAGTTTAAGCAAAAAGTTATTATGATTAACGGTTTTAAAAAACCTATAGAGATAAAAATTTGCATGCTTTTCAATAGAAATGGATCAACTGCTTATGGTCATTTCATTTCATTTCACCCTCCAGGGTCTCCCATACCTACCAGCTTAGTGGTTTAACCGGGATAGGGCCCTGAAGAGCGCTTTGTTCTTAATTTTGAACCAGAACCTAGGGTCGAGCAAACCATAGACCCTAGCACCCCCAGAGGTATCGTTTCACTTGGAGGACTTTGTGACCACGACATTTTTAACGCCTCCCAGTCACCATTAATCAAGACGGTGGATCTTTGATCGGCTGGGATCGAACCCGGGTCCTTTCGGACACGAGTCCGATGCCTTACCGATCGGGCCACCACGACTGCTTATGGTCCAAAAATGCTGCTAGTAAAATCTTATCCCCTCTCCCCCGTCCCTCAATGTTATCATATAGTGATTTTAATACCAGTATACTGCATACCAGTATTTAAAGCTGCTTGGCAATTTTATAATACTGGTATTGACTGAGGTAAAATGCTGATATTTTTGATATTAGCTGTAAATAATAGTTTAAATTGTATATCTACTCTTCTTTTAAATGAACATCTCTTTTTTGGTAAGACTACCAAAAGCAATAGAGGGATGTGAAAATGTGGCTTCAAATAATTAAGCTTCAAAGAATTAATACAGGGTGACAAAAAAAAACTTGGACACACATCGTACATTATAGCTTTGTTGCTAATGAAAATAATGTGACCAAACTTCAAAATAAGTATGAATACATTATTTTGTCTAACATACTTAAACGTTTTCAAATTGGCTACCGTTAGAATTAATACAGAGCTTTAGACGTGTCACAAAATTTTCGGCTACGGGCCGCAACTCACTTATTGATATTTTATCCCTTTCTTCCCCTAAGAATGTTTGTAGGGATGCCAAAGTTTTATGAGGTTTAGTACACACCCTTGTCTCCAAGATGGACCAAACAGAATAATACATTGGGCTCAAATCTGGGGAATACGGGGGTTCATTCTTCAGCTCCAATGAAGTTCGGAAAAGGTGTCTTGCATCAATCTTGAGTGTCTTTTGAGAAAAATCCTGTTGAAAGGTCCATCTTTGGTTTTCAAAGAATTTTTGCGAACAAGGTAAGACAACAGCTTCCAAAATGAGTTTGCGGTATGTTTGCTGATTATTTTTTATCCCTTGATCAACAAAAGCAAAAGGTGTTTCCCCACTAGCACATATCCCACCTCAAACCATTGCAGATAGGGGTAATTGATGCTGCCAACAATTCAAAAAGTTCCAGGTGCTTCTGCTGACCAAACTCTATCATTATGGCTAATTTGAGTTAGTTCAATTGAGAACAGTTTCTCATTTGTCAAGTGAGAACAGTTTCTCATTTGTGAAGACCAATGTTTTCCATCGATCATCTGCGGCCCGCCTTAACAGTTCTTTCCTCTTTTGAAGTCTTGTGCGTTTGTTCTTTGCTGCTAGCTTTTAAGTCTCTTTCATTTTGTAAGGGAGAAGACCAAGCTTAACTATTACCATCAAACGAGTGGTTTCTATACTGATTTTCACTCCTCTAGCAACCTTTCTCATTGAAATCCTAGGATTTCGTTAAACTCGCTTTTTGACCTCTTTTTGGTCGCTAGATGTGTTAACTGTGCATTTGATGTAACTTTTTGATGTCTAGTCAATTAATGTAACACAAGAACCATGCTGTTCTGCGTGAAAGGTTACCGGTTTATTCTTTACATACCATACAGTTACACGTTAATACTTTACAGTTACAGTTAAACGATAATATCTTACAACTTCCTCCACCCAATTTGAAGAATATATACAAAATTTACAAGTTCAGTCTATCTGGTGCTTTGCGAATTCTAGAGGATCGTCTCAGTGGTGTTGTGGTTTTGGGGGTAACAACTGGAACTGGATTCGACGGTGGAGTTGCAGCAGTTGGCTGAACAGGAGAGGATGGTGTTGAAGGATCGTCAGATAAACTTTCACTGGGTGATTCCTGTGTAGGATCACTGGAAGATTGATCTGTACTTGCAGCTGGAGCAGATGAACCTTTGTAACTTCCTGAGCCGCTGGAAGGATAAAATTGATTTGGGTTGTACTGTTGATATTCTGTTGGGAAATTACCAGCTGGTCGAATTTGGTCAATGTGACATCTGATCAAAACTCCATCAACTAATATAGTATAATGTAGCTGTCCATCTCTTGATACAATGTTGCCGAAAACCCATTTTCGGTTTGGAGCACTGTAATTCCTGATTGCAACTTTGTCTCCAATTCCAAAAACTCGATCTCTGAAATATATACTATTTCCCCTTTGTTTATCTTCGATTTCTTTCTTAAGTTCTGGCTTTACAAGATCAATTCTTGTTCGTATTTCTCTCTTAAGAAAAAGCATAGAAGGACTCTGGCCTGTTGTACTGTTTGGAGCTTTTCTGTATTGTGTTAGAAATATTGCCAGTTTTTGTCTTAAGGATCCAGGGAAATTTCGAAGTGCGCGTAAAGACTGTTTCAGGGAAAACACATATCTCTTTGCTTGCCCATTACTTGATGGCTTAAACAGTGCGCAGGTTCTGTGCTTTATCTCACAGATGTTCATGAAATACTGGAATTCATCTGAAGTAAACTGTTAAAAACTGAAAAGTAAACTGTAAAACCGGGCCATTATCACTAACCAATGTTATAGGAAGTCCATAACGTGAGAAACAATCTCACAGAATTTCAATCGTGTTGGAGGATATAGTAGATCTCATAGGAAAAAGCTCTATCCATTTGGAATGAGCGTCCACTATGATGAAAAACTTGCTATCCATGAATGGACCCACAAAATCAACGTGTATTCTCTCCCATGGCTTGGATGGGTATTCCCAGGGCTGCCAACTACTACGCATTTAGCGTAGTAACTACGCATTCAGTCAGTTTACTACGCACTACGCAAGGAGATGGAAATTCTACGCATTCGTTGAATAATCAAACAAACTAATTATCCCCCCCCCCCCTTGTATATCGAATGTCCTTTCATCGGTAGGCCCAGATAATGCTTTTTTAAGTGGATTCCAATATAATTTCGCATGGCATCTTCCGTTTCAAACGAATGTCAAACAAGCGCCCCTACACAAGTCATCCACTCCACTCCTGAGCGCATCGATGACGTCATCGCAACGTAATCGGTGCGATGACGTCACCGGAGCTGTTTCGCTCACGATAGGAAGAACTGAGCGGCGCGCAAAGTCTTCTTCATCCTGATTGGATTGTGAACTTGGATGCTGTCCCGTGAATACTTTGAATGAACTTTGCTCTGAAACTCGGAATGCTTAATGAATTGAAAAAACAAGTATGATTCATAACAACGAATCATGTTATTTGAAGGAATTTCCTGATGAACTAGCTGTTTAAGCAAAACAGGCAACCTTACATTGTTATTAAAACAATCTTCATAGATAAAATATTTCACTTTTTGTTTTTCTTTATTTAATCCTTCTGTATTACTAAATTAAATAAAAGAATGAAAGTCTGATTTGGATTAAAATTTATTTTGGAAATTTGTTTGCCAAGTTTTTCTGTGAATTTGCTGTCATTTGACAAATCTTCAATTTGACTTGTTTTTTTAAAAAAAACTCAGACTGCAGAACAGTATAATCAACATTATCTGTTAATAATTTGAAAAAATGAAATATCATTTTATTGTAATTGTTTTATGTAAAGAAATTGTTTGAAATTGGGATTTGTTTTGAAATTGTTTTATGTAAAGAACAGATCTAAGCTTATCGGCCTATAATGGTTGGGGAGGGGGAGATTTTTGAACCGCGCTCGACTACACTTAAGCACTGGAAACTACACTAATTTTTCCCTTCTGACTACACATAACTTCATAATAAGGTTGGCAGCCCTGTATTCCCAATAACGGACTTTGGATTTTTGTGGGTTGTTGTGATATCTCACACATTCACCACAGTTCCTGGCTATTCTTTCAATGTCTTGATCAATATTCTCCCAATACACAAATGAGCGAGCTATTGCTTTCATTTTCACCATGCCAATGTGACCAGCATGTAGTTCTTCTAAAATCCGACTTTGCAAATTTTTCGGAAAGCAGACTCTTTGACCATAGATAATGCAACCAGGCTCCAGACTATAGGATTGCTCCTTCCCCTTCAAATCAGCACCCAATTTCAATTCTTATAAAAGTGGGCCTAGTTTTGCATCATCATGGGTTCCTTTTTCCAGTTCTTTAGCTGTCACCGGGAGTGTTTCAATCTGTGAGATTTGAAACATTGAAATGTCATCTATTACATTTAATTCTTCAGATTTAAGAGGTAATCTTGACAGACAATCCGCATTGCTGTTGTCCTTACTGTTTCGATATTTTATATTGTATTCAAAAGACTGCAAATGTAGTGTGTAGTGTAAGAGTCTTGTTGCTGACATAACTGGCAATCCTTTCTTTGATCCGAAAATCTGTGTTAGGGGTTTGTGATCTGTAATCAAAATGAATCTTCTACCTTTGAGATACAAGTAAAATTTCTTAACACCCCAAGAGATTCCAAGTGCCTCTTTGTCTATTTGGGAGTACCTAATTTCCGTCTTCGACAGGATTTTCGAAGCAAAAGAAATAGGTCGTTCAGTTCCATCTGGTAATCTATGTGAAAGATCGGCACCTAATCCAACCGGTGAGGCATCTGTCGCCAAGACTAAGGGTAAACTTGGGTTGTAGTGCATTAGTATCCTGTCGGAACAAATTTCGCTTTTAATTGCATCAAAAGATGCTTGACATTTCTTTGACTAATTCCATTTAGTCTCCTTTTTGTTTAGGTTGTTTAGTGGATAAGCTAAGGTTGCGAGCTTTTCGCAGAATTTACCGTAAAAATTAACAAGTCCTAAAAAACTTTTAAGTTCTTGTACATTTGTTGGAACAGGAACGTTCAAAATTGCTTCTACTTTTTCATTTGTTTTCTGGATGCCAGAGGAATTTATCTTGTGACCAAGAAAATGTATTTCATCTTTGAAGAATTCACTCTTCTTCAAATTTATTTTTAGATTATTATCTTTACAAATTTGAAAAAATCTTTCTAACCTGGAAAAGTGAGATTCATCGTCTGGTCCCGTCACTCTAACATCGTCCATGAATGCCTTGATTCCTTCCAATCCACAAAATAAATTGTCTACATACTTCTGCCAGATTGCTGGGGCACAATTCAATCCAAACATAAGACTTTTACAGGAATATAGACCTTTGTGAGTATTGAGAGTCAATAATTTTTGGCTATCTTTATGTACCTTCATTTGGAGATAGACTTGGCTGAAATCGATTTTCGAAAATTGCACACCTCCGTTTAAGGATGCAAAAACTTCTTCCGATCTTGGTAAAGGGTGTTGCTGAACTATCAAATTCGGATTTAATGTGACTGAATAATCTGCACACAATCGTATGGAACCATCCTTTTTAGCCTACTTTCCCGTTAAAAATAAAAGAAAGACGAAAAAAGTATTAAAAGTAGCTTAATGCATCTAAAAAATATCGCCAAGTCCAAAAAATATCGCCAAGTTAAAAAAAATATCGCCAAGTTAAAAAAATAAAGAGGTAAAATGAATATCGAAAAATTAAAAATTTGAAAGTAGGGTATTGAGATGGGGAATTTGTGTGTCGGTCGGTCGGTCTGTCTGTCCCCCCCTAATAACTTTTGAATAAACATTCCGATTTGGACAAACTTTTTTTTGTTGGAAAGATCTCGGCGAGTACAGCTCATTCCCATATTTGATTTTTTGATTTGAACAATTTTTGGTTCAATTTTGAGCCGTTCAAACAACCGGTCCCGCGATACTAACTTTTGAATGAACAGTCCGATTTGAACAAACTTTTTTTTGTTCGAAAGATCTTTTCAAGGATACTTCATTCCCGTATCTACATTTTCGATTTGAACAATTTTTCGTTCAACATTGAACCGTTCAAACAAGCTGTCACCCCTAATAACTTTTGAGTGAACAGTCCGATTTAAACAATTTTATTTTTTTCGAAGCATCTCGGCAAGGATACTTTATTACCGTATTTAAATTTTAAATTTGAACATTTTTGGTTCAACATTGAACCGTTCAAGCAACCTTTCCCCACCTAATAACTTTTAAGTGAACCGTCCGAATTGAATAAACTTTTTTTTTTTGTTCGAAAGATCTCATCAAGAATACTTCATTTCCGTATCTACATTTTCGATTTGAACGATTTTTCGTTCAACATTGAACCGTTCAAACAAGCTCTCACCCCTAATAACTTTTGAGTGAACAGTTCGATTTAAAAAAACTTTTTTTTGTTCGAAAGATCTCGGCAAGGATACTTCATTACCGTATTTAAATTTTCAATGTGAACATTTTTTCGTTCAATATTGAACCGTTCAAGATTTCTAAACCTTTCTCCACCTAATAACTTTTAAGTGAACCGTCTGAATTGAATAAACTTTTTTTGTTCGAAAGATCTCGGAGAGACTCATTCCCATATTTCACTTTTCAATTTGAACCATTTTTCGTTCAATGATGAACCGTTCAGAAAAATTTTTAACATGAGCGCCTACTGGGAAATTTAAATTGAATGTTGATTCTGAACTTAAAGGCGGATTTCCTTCAAACTAACTTTGTAAGAAAACGGTTTTGATAAAAAAATGTATGTTAAGTACTTTTCTGAAAAATCTTCTGTGAGGCCTCTGATTCCGACTCCGACTCCGCAAACATGGCGGAAATGCAGGCTCAGAAAAAAATGACTGACTGGGCAGACGATTTTTTGTTTATTTATTCATTTTTTTTTGTTTAATTAATTATTATTATTTTTATTTATTTATTTATTTTTTTTTTGGCAGACGATATTTTTTTTTTTTGATTACAAAAATTGTTCATTCACTAGAGCCTTTTATTCTTTACTTATATTTAACAACTGGCAACGGATTAAAAATAAAATTCGAGACTTTTTTTTATTAACGAACGAGGTTTTTTTTTCTTTCTTTGACAAAATGCGTTTTGATGTTCTTTGTACTTTTATTTTATTTATTTATTTTTTTTCTTTTGAAAACGATTGTGAATTTTTTCTACGGAAGAACTATAACAGTTACATTCTTTAAAAGGTGCGACAAAACTTTATTTACTCGTTTATTTACTTTTTACGTGTTCATTTCATCTGATGAGAAGGGTAAATTTTGCTTTTAGAAATCAGCTTTAAGTGCTATAAAGGTATGTTTGACATAATTTTCAGTTTTAGATATTCAAGAGAATATTGATTAGATGCTAGAATGCCGATGTCGATGTACGGGAAAGTAGGCTCGTTTAGTTCTTGACAGAACTTCTTGTTGACTACTGGAACCACAGGAGTAGCCCATTCCGATGCGTCGATTTTTTCTATTATTCCTTGCTTTTCTAATCTCTCTATTTCATTTTCAATTCTGCTTTTCAAAGAAAAAGGAACATTTCTGGCTTTGATGAAAACAGATGTAACTTCTGGCTTGAGTTCTAATTTGCACTCGAAATTTTTTATTGCACCTAGTTCTTCGTCAAAAATTTCCTTGTATTTATTCAGCAACGAAACCAATCTTTTGTTGTGTTCTTTACCCACATTTTCAGATTTGATTGATTTCACAAAATTCCAGTTAATTTGGAAAGAATAAAGCCATTCTCTGCCAAAAATAGTATCTAGATTTTCTTTCAGAATGAAAAGTTTGACTTTCTTTTTCTGGTTTTGGTATTGGGCCCCAACTTCTACTTGTCCCAAAGGAGTAATGGTATCCCCCGTATAAAATTTGAGAATAACTTTGCAAGGCAAAAGTGGTTTCTTTGAAATCTTGCGGAAATTCTGGATACTCATCGTCGAGATTGCAGCACCAGTGTCTAACTCCATGTTTATTGGATAACCATCAATTTTAATGTCCAAAAGAATTGGCGTTCTGATTTCTTTGCCCTTTAATTGCATTGTGTAGAATGGAAGTGGTTCTGCTTCACTCTCCTGTTCTTCATCAGTGACAATAATTTGTTTATTTTTCTTAGGAGTATTTCTGTTGTCATGCTTAAATTTAAAGCACACTTTCTGCAAATGTCCTTGTTTCTTACAGTAATTGCAAGTACTGTCCTTGAATTTACACTTAGAGCTTGAGTGGTTGGTTTTCCCACAGCGATAACATTCTTGTGTATTCGCTACTTTTTTCTTTTGAGATTCTTTAGGCGGTTTGGATTTCATAGCATTCACAGAAATTACTTTCTCATTTCCAATTAAATCTTTAGCCCCTTGAAACGCCTTTTCCATAGCCAGAGCTATGTGTAAGGTTGCTTCTAAATCAATGTCATCTTTTTCTTCAAAAATTCTGTTGAGAATTTAGCTATTCCTCAACCCACTCACGAACACATCCCGTAGCATGATGTTGAGTAGCTCGTTCGGATATGCGGACGGAACTGCTAGTGTACGTAGTTCAGCCAAATAACACGAAATTGTTTCGATTTCTAGCTGTTTCCTGTTAAGAAATGCATGACGTGCAGGGATCTTTAAAGGCTTAGGATTTAAATGTTGGCTTAGAGTTGTTCGCAATTCTTCAAAATTCTTATCTGCAGGCTTAGCTGGTGCGATAAGACTCTTCAACAAAGTAAACAGTTTCAGTGATAAACAAGAAATAAATACTTTTCCTCGTTTGTCCTCTGAAATGTTCTGAACATCCAAAAAAGCTGTAAATCTGTCAATGTATGAATCCCATGACTCAGCAGAATCATCATATTTCTCAAATTGAACATTTACATTCTTGCTTTGAGGATTTGCAGTAGTTTCGATTTTACTTTGAGTTTTCAACATTTCCATTAATGCATTATTTTGTTCAATTAGTTTCTCAATAACCTTATCTCTGTTTTCCTCAGACATTTTGTATTGAATAATATCGAATTATTTCAACAATAGAAGAGGTGAAAGTTCGTTTCTAACACTTACAGTTCAATGGAGAACAACACAAGAGAAGAAAGTTCGTTTCCTACCTTTACAACAGTTCATGGAGACTTTTGGTTTTGGCATCATGGGTTCTTTGCCGAACTTAACTACTTCTCGTCGCCATCTGTCGTGTATTGGCTAGATAATTGATGTCTAGTCAATTAATGTAACACAAGAACCATGCTGTTTTGCGTGAGAGGTTACCGGTTTATTCTTTACATACCATACAGTTACAAATACAGTTACACGTTAATACTTTACAGTTACAGTTAAATAATATCTTACACATTTTCTTCTTCTTCCTGACCTATCACCATCATATTTGAGTTTTTTAACCTTTTAATTGTGCAGGAAACCGTGTACTTAGCCACTTTCAATCGCTGAACAATTTCACGTTTTTTCGTTTCTTGCTTATATAATTCAAGTATGGCAGATAGTTTGCAAACCATAATGGTTTTCCCAACTAACTCACTTACACCTACTTAGTAGCTTTCTGGGATGGATTCCCTATCACAATTTCGTTAAAAATTCAGTGGTATTTACAGATATTTGGTTTGAAACTTCGTCCAAGTTATTTCTTGTCACCCTGTAAAAGGCAAACACAAACCTATCCTGATCAACAGAAAATCCTTGAAGATGGTAGTTTCTTAAAAATAGCTCCTCTTGAAGAGAAATTCCAACTAACTATGAATAAAAAAAAACTACACATGCAATAGAAAAGAAGCACACCCAAAAAAAGAAAAACATATGTATCAAATACTAGCTCGCTACAAAGAGAACTATTTGAGGATGCAAGACTCAAAGGTAAGTAGAGGAGGTGCATCAAGCATTATTGACAGTACTATCGAGCAGAGTGAATTTAGAAAGAGTATTTTAACTGCAGGTAATTCATCTACTAAAATGACATCGAGGCTTTGTAACAATTCAAAGGATGCATTATGCTTCCTAACCAAAAATGGCTGTGTGCAGATTATTATTTATATTTTTTGCAGTTTCTAACTTGAAAAGATTTTTCTTAGTAAGAAATGTTGTTAAAGTTTTCGAATTTGAGTATTAAAACCATGTTTGAAGTTAAGATGATTTGCAAAAAATACTGCAATCCTTGAATTGGCTCTTATTAAAAATGTTAAATTTTTGGAGTGTTTATGAAACATAAAAAGTATTAACTAAAATTTGAAGTTTTCAGATAAAGTTAAAGATGTTCTTTTTCACGTTACTCTGTGGCTGTTTCTTTTTTTTTCTTTTGTTATGTGGCTTTGCATGTACAATAATTTTCAATAAATGCAATGTTCCTGATATTATTGTAATTGTCAAATAGCAGAATATGTTTATTATTTTTTTTTTTGCAATTTCCACTTTTTTTCATCGCAGGTTTTATCGTATTGTCAGCATATTTCTCACTATGTTCACATCACTAATCCGTTGTGTTTTCCACTTTAGGATGACGAAGCAATAAAACCAAAACCCAGGAAAAAGAAAAGGACTTTATTAGGTTTTGATAGCGATTAACAAATTGTGTTTATACTAAATGAATTTTAAAGACATTCTCATCAAGAAGTGCTTTGTTCTGGAAGCTAGCAGTGAGAGCATGATCAGTGTATAGAATTGAGTAGTAGTCGGATCATGTGCCGCCTTCACCATGAATTAAAAAGACTCATCACATTTTCATCAGAGACATTATATTGTTATTTGTAAATATTTGTATATCAGCTGCATGAGGCCAAAAATGTGCTCTATTGTTTTTAAATAAACTTTTACAGATTATTTATTGATAAAAGTTGTGTGATGGATGTTTTTATTTAACTGCTTGTACAAAAAAATATATATATAACTCAGTGTTTTTAAAATTTTATTCCGTGGAACTTTAAGGTTCCACAAAGCTCATATAAAGGTTCTGCTAAACTTTACTTCCTTCTACAGTGCCTGTTAAAATCACGTTCATTCTGAAGACATTTGATTTTATAAACCGCAAACCCATACATAAAAAAGTTTAAAAGTTTCAATTATGTGGAAAAGAAATGAATTATGGTATTTATTTTTGGTTTTAAAAGTCGAAATATGGTTAACTGAATATGATTTATATTTTAACTGCACAAGGGTCCAGTAATATGCCAGTATTTTAATATTGGTGTATTGCTGGCTTATTGATTAACAGAATTTGAAAGTGAAAATTCAACATCATACGAAAGTTTTTTAAAAGTTCTTTTAATTTTCAACATTATCTTCTCTTTGCTCTAAAGTGCATTGTGTGACATCCAGTGCTTTTCTGACATATACAGGGGTGATTGTGTTCCGGTATTTTCATGATTGATTCTGGTATTTTCATGTTCGAAAATACCGGAAATAAAATACTTTTAGTTATGCTTTTGTCTTCCCACCTTGGGTATTTTTTTTTATTTTTCGAATTTTTGGTGATTTTCCGATAGTTACTAATAATATTCATCGAACAAAAATGTTAGGATGCCATTCTATTTTTTTTTGACTAAAAACTTTTTGAAACTATTCAAATGTATGAAATGTGTTTTGTTTGTTTATGAAAGGCAATTTATTATTAAATGCAAAAATTATAAAATTAGGTGTGCTTAAAAAATAGGGCCTTGATTTTTGAAAAAAGCACCCCCCTCCCCTCCCCCCACATACAATTTCTCTTCAAAACTTTCAGGTATTTTTTCATGAACTCACAATCACCCCTGCATATATTGAAAAGGGCAAATTTGGCACTGTGATGTCTTCATCTTCAGAGTCACTTTTCCACTTCTTGGTGCATGGCAACTTTGGAATTTATTATGTCTGTAGCAATTTTCAACATAATTATAATATATATATATATGTATTAATGTTGTTTTCAGGTATTAGCATATGCTTTCAAATAACTTAATTTAACAAAATGGCCATAATGATTTATAAAAAGAAAGTTTTAACATGTTTCGATTTTGTAAGGATTTGAGTTTAAAAAGAGGTCGATGTCATCGCTCGGTTACTGTATTCATAATGCTTAAATTAGTGACTACAAAGTTGATATAAATGAGGTTTTATGTTTTACATAACATTTTCTGAATGAACATCAGAGAAAATAAAGAGAGACGAGAAGCAACCTGTGGATCAAAGCCTTTTTTATTGGCAAAGTAAACTTCGACTATGTTAGAATAAGTAAAATATATTTTTTTTTTCAAAACATCTGATATGCTCTTGTAACATTAATTCAAAAATTAATGCTACTATTTTAAAACTATGGTGAAGTTTTAAAATTTCTGCCAAGTCACACCCTTTTGGAGTGTAACACTAAAATGGATTTTTCAATTAAAAAAAGCATACATATTTCTATTTTGAATTCCCCCCCCCATATTTTAAAGTGTATTTAATCTATTAAACTCATTAGTCTCCTTGTGGGGCATTTGAGCCCGCTGACACCCTTCTGGGGACGGGGGTGCAGGGACTGACACCCAAAATGCACTTCAGTTACTGAAAAAATTAATACTGAAATTCCAATGTATTTGAAATTATATTTCATCTTTCTAATACAGTGGCATCACTGTGGGTGAAGCGAATGTGCTGCATGATAAGCCTCTGGGGGTGATACCCACACAGGCCCATCATTTAGGGGGTCAGGGAGGGTCAATTGCCCCCCCCCCTCCCCCCCCCCCCCAAGTTCTGACTTTGAGAAACCAATATTTGCATATAAGTCACAATCTTTCTATGTTCCATATTAGCCGATATTTTAATTTAGCTTTTTAAAAATAATGTTTTAAGTTCTGATATGTTTATTAACTGAAAATCTTGTTTCAGAATACATTCTTTATATTACATGGGTGAAAACTTGATGCTAGTAAGGAAGTCAACTGCAGTTTTACGATGCTTTTTGTGCAAAAATACTGAAGTTGTGTAGCATAAATTTCCGGAATTGTGATAAGTAACTTAATCCTGAAACAGCCGTCCGGAACCGAACATTTCCCCATAGACACAATGTTAAACATCCCCGCTTAATCAAATAATTTCCCCGGATAATCGAATAATATTTTTATTTTCCTTTGCAAAAAATTTTGCTAAGAAAAATGTAGAATAAAATAAAAGTGTTCCCACAAAACCTTGAAGCAAACAAACCACTATTTTGGACTGTTTCAGAAAATAAAAGTAAAAGGCCAAAAACAGATTTTTTTGTATCACAAAGTTGTAAGTTACTTTTTTATGATTTTCATATGACCGTACAATTTTATACTCAATTATTATACTATTTTGTTGTTAACTTTTCTTATTTCAAAATATTTTTACCAATAACATTAATTATTTCCTTTATATAGCTATTTCTTTATTATTACTACGTTTTGAGACTAAAATTGTCAAGAATAGAAAGGTAAAAAAATGTTCCCCGCTTAATCAAATACCCCGCTTAATCGAATAAAATTTCTTGGAACCGACAGTATATTATTATCTCCCCAAAAACAACAGTGTTGTAAAAAAATCCCCCACCAAGAAAACCTTAAATACTCAGCCTTAAAAAGTTATGATATCGAGTTTTCCCGCCAAGTTTGTGCCAAACTACAACTAACCTGTATGTATAGTTCTTTTAAATTGTTTTCAGTTTTGCCAGGCGGGAAGCTTTGTCTTGTGAGGTGGTTGCTTAATGAGTAAAAACTTCCCGCCTGGCAGGACTGAAAACAATTTAAAAGAACTATACATACAGGTTAGTTGTAGTTTGGCACAAACTTGGCGGGAAAACTCGATATCATAACTTTTTAAGGCTGAGTATTTAAGGTTTTCTTGGCGGGGGATTTTTTTACAACACTGTTGTTTTTGGGGAGATATCACATGTTTTTGCATTAATATTATTTCTTTGCCTGTTTTTTTTTTCTCTTCAAAATTTACTTTGCATGTTTTTTTTCCCTTCAACATTTTTCTTGGCGGTCCGACATCTGTGGTTTTCTTGGCAGCATGCATTTGGTGCAAAAGTTCAAGGATCTTCTTCAGTCTAGGATAAATTTGAAATCAATCACAATGTACCACCCGAACCGACGCAAAACAAAGCTAGTTGCTAACAATACTACGATTAAATTAAAAGTTAAAAAAAAACCCCAACCCTTACTGCCGATCTCATATTAAAATGAACTAAATTGAAGATCCCTTTTAAAAGCCTTATGCAATAAAATCAATTACAAATATTTTATTTGTTAACAAATAGAAACTGGCAACAGATGAAATTATAAATCATTGAGTTTTCTTTCCTCGTGGCCCAACAATGAAAACATAAATGCTCAGATGTTGAACAGAGCTAGTAGATAGAAATCGGACCAATTTTAAGCATTAATAACTCCGGGGTGCGATGACCCCGGGGGGTAAATTTTGGGAAAATGTCCTCAATGTCTCATCGAGAATATTCATACCAAAAATCAACACTAAAGACCCCCGGGGAGAAAAGATACGGAAAATAAAAACGAGGGGGGAGGGGGTGGGGGGTCGAAAAAACCCCCATGCCGAGCTTTGGGACAAAATAAATGTGGGTGCAAAAGCAGAGCTCAATCCGAGTTACAGTTTAGTCTGGACCCCTGTCAAACAATTTTTAAAAAGTGCGAAAAATAGCGATTTTATAACATATATCACCCCTCCCCCTGAGGGTCCTGGATGTTTTGCTTTAGTATGTGCCGTCAGGGGCCGCTGGAGATTGAGTATACCAAAAAAGAACTCTAGGGATATTTATGGGGCTGAGATACAGAGGGGTGAAAACCCCGGTTTGGTTACTCGCGTAAACAGTCCTAGTCGCTCTTTTATATTTTTATTGGCGACGGAAATTTCTTGGCGGCTTGTATTTGGTTTTCTTGGCGGGGCGGGACGTTCCCGCGTCCCGTGATTTTTTCTATTCGAATATATATATATTTTTCATTGTGACCATGATGGGGGAGGTTATTCTCGAATGTTTCAAACATGTTTCTGAGGGTGCTAAGCACAGCGCTGGATCTACAATTTTTCCGATCTGGGACAAATTTCTAAACAAGAATTCTGGAAATTGCTGCCTTTACCCACTTTTCTATAAGTTTTTATATTAAGTTTCAGCTGAGAAAAGCATTTGTGAAACACTTGCGTTTCAACATGTTTTATTTGTTACTTTCCAGCAAGATAAAAATTTTAATTAAAATGCATTTTTTAGTTCATTTATTTTTATTTTTCAAGTGTTACATTAGTTTTTTTTTCTCACACGTTTAATTCTGCAGTAACTTTAAGGATTTTTAGATTAATATCAATCTCTCCTGTATCTGTTTCTATATTTAATTTTAAAACCTAATTCAGCAATCTTTCCCTTCATATTATTGAAATTGCTCTTATGTTTTAAAATTAAAAATTGTATGACTCAAAAAAGGGGATATTTAAATCAAGTATTTTATGAAAAATGCATGAAGTCTTTATTTCTCTTTTCGTGTAGAGCAGAGCATTTTAGATTTAAAAAAAAGGTTCAAATGTTTAACTTTTCTATCTTTGTACAAAAAATATTACAATATTATATCAGACACAAATGCAGATATTTTGAGTGAATAGAGTTCTTTGTAAAATAAATACCATTTAGATGGTTTTAATGGTGTCAACAGATGAGAGAGTTCGGCTCTAAGCCACTGAATTTTTAAGAAAATACGTAGTTTTTTTTTTTTTTTTTTTCTTAATGCATTTCAGACGATCTCTTAATATTAGGGGAATAAGAGTTTCTAGGTGCTCCTCCGCCATTTTTTGACGTTTTTTGGAAATGTAGCTCAGTTTTAGATGACTTTTGGTGGCGTTAAGGGAAGTAGAGATTCAGGTAGTGCACCTCTATAAAATATTTTAACTTGCAGTTTTAAAAATGCACGCTATTGTCAAGCTGGATAACAAAGATCTCCGATCGGTTGCGGCTTAAACGATGCCATTGTTAAAATAGAGGAGTTGCGGATAAAATATTTTTGAGATTTGTCATTCTAAGATTTTTTTCTTTTTCAAACAAAATAAAAAAAATCTGGTATGGATACTTCTTTTACGTGTAAATTTCTTCGTAGATGCCTTAGTGTTAAAATAGTGCTAGGAGTGAGCAAGATAGCAATTCGAACATTTACACCCCTAGTTTGCCACGAAACAATGCAAAAAAAAAAAAGTTTTACAATGATTCATTTTCTAAATATCGCCGATTTTAACATCATTCAGTGGATTTTTCGAAAAATATCGCCAACAGCGCCAAATTGAGCGCAATTAAAAAAAAATATATTTTTTTCGCCAAATTAGTCGCCAACTTGGCGATGTGTCGCCAAATTGGCGTCAAACACTTGGCGACCAAACGGCTTGGCGATATATCGCCAAGTGTGCCAATTCACATCACTTAAGTCTGCATTGAAATTAACACTGATTTACCCCAAAAAGGGGTAAAACACCCCTTTGGAACATTCGAATGCAACCACAAGGGGAGGTGCACAACTAGACCCCCCTCAGAGCCTACATACCAAACTAAAAGCTTTTACGGCATATAGTTTTTGAGTTATGCGACATACAAACGCACATACAGACGTCACGAGAAAACTCGTCGTAATTAACTCGGGGTAGAATAAAAAATATTTTTCGGTGGTTATATGTTGGCAGGTACATATGCACGTGCTGACAGGTCGAAAAAAACACCCAACATTCATTCGGGGGTGAGCAAAATCAAAATTTAGATCCAAAAGAAATTTTTTTTCGCGATCACAATACATCCTTTACTACGTAAAAGGAAGTAAAAATGAGCTCGCTCAAGGCCAAAGATATTTTTACCATAGCCTGACTATAGACGTTCTTTGCTATAATGTTCGGAGTTGAAGAGGCAGATGCTCCCTCAAGCATTCTTCACTATCACAATTGAAGCTTAAAAGACCAGATCATAGATTATCTTCAAATTTTGCTGGGGAAGTCGGGGCCTCTCCCCCAAATTTTTCTCGTTTTTTTAAATGTGTGTGGTAGCAGTAAAAACTCAGTTTTAGACGATCTTTTGATGATGTTAGGAGCTCGGAAATTTGGGGCTCATCTTAGAAAAATTTCGGAAATTGAAATGTCAAAAACGCCATAATTGGCCAACCTTGTAACGTGTATTAGACCGGTAAATTTTCGAAACTGAATCTCCAAAAACGTTATTTTTGTCCACTTTCAACAATGTTTGGGCAAAGAGTTTTCGGGAGCTCTCTGGGTAATTTTTCGAAATTCTAACCCTAAAAAAAAAAGCTGACGAAAGGGGGGGGGGGCATCCCTCTGAACATGTTCAAAGCTATCTTTTGAAACGCTAAGTTGGCCTTAGGTAATATTCGTCAGAGGAGAGCTTTAGGGGCTTTCTCTTCGGAAATTAAAATTCTAAAAACGCAATCGAAGATGATCTCCGATAGTATTGTCAGGTGGTTTGGCGCCTCTTCTCGGATTTTTTTTTTTTAATTTAATCGTCAAAAACGAAGTTTTATACAATGTTTGGTGATACAGTGCGTCGCAAAAGTTTAAGCACTATGCAAATTTTTGAATAAAAAAATCTTTTCAGCAGAATACTTTCATATTTATACTGTAAGTGGCTACTATGATCCTAATTAAGTGTTTGAAGTTTTGAAAAATATAACCGCAACGAAAATCAGAAAACACAAAAGATATTTATTTGGCTGTCGCAAAAGTTTATGCACAGATCAGATTTTATGCAAATATCTCTTGAAACGTGATGCGTGAAGAACCAGTGCGGTTCTTTTGAACGAGTTATATAGTGTAGCAATGGCTTAAAGTGTTATCAAGATGCCGAAGTCACTACAGTTCTCGTCTGAAGAAGTTGTGAAACTCTGGAAGCTGAAAGCAGAAGGTAACTCTGTTATGCAAATTTCAGTGATTTTAAATCGATCTAAACGTGGTATTTATAATGTTCTGAAACGTGGAAATCAATTTAAACCTGCATTTCGCTCAGGAAGACCGAGAAAAACTACCTCTCGCGAGGATAGAAGAATTAAAAAACTGGCATTAACTGAAAATTTGTCACTTAATCAAATAAAAACTAGACTTGTAACAAATTATCACGTGATACCATAAGCAGACGAATAAAAGAATCAGGATTTATCAAAAAACAAAAGTTAGCTCGCAAACCTTTTCTGAAAAAGTGTCACAAACAAGCAAGACTGCAGTGGGCAAAGCATCATATGCATTATAGTGACGAATGGATTACTGCTGTGTTCTCTGATGAAAAAAAAATGGAATTTAGACGGTCCAGATGGGTTCTCATACTACTGGCGTGACTGGAGGAAAGATCCGAAGTGCGTATTCAGTAGGCAACATGGTGGTGGTTCAGTCATGGTATGGGGCGCTTTTTGCTTCAACGGACAAACTTCTCTTAGCTTTCTAAAGGGTAGACAAAATTCAGAAAGGTATCAAGATACCATGAGAAAGCATTTGTTACCATTTGGTGAAGTCCTAGGTGGTCCTGATTGGATTTTTCAGCAAGACAACGCTTCAATACACAATTCCCGTAGTACGAAAGAATGGCTTACTTCTCAAAATATTAGTGTAATGAACTGGCCAGCACTCAGCCCGGATCTAAGTCCCATAGAAAACATCTGGGGAATTCTCGCACGTGACGTATACCAGAATGGGAAGCAGTATTGCTCTGTTCAAGAGCTTAAATCTGCAATCGAGGAAGCCTGGTACAGACTAACTCCCGAAACCTTTCATAATCTCGTGCTATTGATGAAAAATCGCATATTCGAACTCGTCAGATACAACGGTAACACCATAGACTACTAAAAGACTTTTGCGCTTTCTAAAATATATATATTCCATTTTTGTGCTTAAACTTTTGCGACAGCAAAATTTTGATTTTATCATGTAATCGTATTTTAATTTCTATGAATTGTTTCCAAATTCGAAACATGGATTTGTAAGCTGTTTGTTTAATTACAGTAAAAATTTCAAAGCTTTTTGGTGTATACTTTTCGTCTTATCAAAAAATTTCGGTTGTGCTTAAACTTTTGCGACGCACTGTATGAGCTTGCTCTTTGGGACTTCAGAAAATTTTTCGAATAGAAATCCTGAAAACAAAATCATAGACTATCTTCAATGGTGGGGTGTGGGAATTTCTCGGAGTTTTTTTTCCAGTTAACGGATATAAAACATAATTGCAAATTTCAAATGGTGAAAAAAAAAAAAAGTTTTGCACATGCTTAAGCATGATCTTTTTTTTTTTTGAAAAGTTTGAATTATTTGCTAGCTTCATATGAGGTCTCCAATACATTATTTTCAACTTTTTAAAGATATATATCTTTATCTAACACTAATTTAAAGCATGCAAATTTGCAATGCGCATAAAATGAAAAGGGGAAGTATTAATATCGGTATAAGAGATCGATTTGCTAATACTATTGTCTGCACAAACTCCTACTGGCAGAATTATCTACATTTTAAAAGACTTAATGAAACTGAATGCACTTCAAAAAAGAAACTTGTTTTTTATAGTATAGTACTGGCAGCAGAGGATCCAGTTAAAAACTGCGAAATGCACAGTAATAAGTTGTAAAGCTATCAATTTTACAGGTTATTACTCTAAAATTAGCAACTTCACTGTTTATTATTGTGCATTTTAAAATTTTCAACTGTACCTCAGCTGCTAGTATTATACTGTAAAAACAGCAGTTTTTTTTTTTGCAGTGTAGAAGCAAAAATGTAAACACCCCAAAAAATGAACTTTTGTCCAAAATATCAACCTCTTATCTTATTTTTACTTTCAATACCTGGTTGCGATAAAGCATCAGCGTTTTATTAAAAGCGAGGTAAAACATGTTGTTACAAATCTTGTAAATAGTTGTTGTTTTTCCTGCCTTGCTTCATTTTCACTAGTTTTGGTTTTATCTGACGACATGTTGCAAAAGTATCTGAAGATATCACTTTTATCATCTGTATACCGGCCCTGAAACATTTTGTAGTTTTTACACTTGCCCTACATTTGATAAGTATGAATACATTTTCGCGCTGAGTGTGTTTTTTTTCTTTTTATCGCTAGAAATTTCTTGAATGGATTATGGAAGTTATGAATGAATCGGAACACTCCGGAATTTTGCAAGAATGTTGTCGAGATTTCGTTCCGAGTATAAAAAGCTGGCCTTGAACACAGTCAGTTAGTTCTTTTCAGATTTGATTTCTGGTGACTCGTTTTATTCGCTATTCGCTTGGGCGAATGTTTGTTTTGCTTTTGTAATTTCTTAATTACTGTTCACGTTAGATACGTGGTGCTGAGTTACTGTTGAGAGTACAGTGTACTGTTTGCTACCTAATTGCTGGATGTTTAGCAATTGTTTACTGCTCCTTTTGTAAATAAGTGTACATACTTGTAAATAAATTTATAGTTACTTCCTCAAGATTGGAATGCTCATTTAAGAAAGTTGAAGGTGCTACAGACTCGTTACAATTTTGGCGCCCAACGTGGGGCATCTTCAAGGACTTTCTTGGAACTATCTGTGAACTTGGACTTTTCTTCCTGAGGACTTTTTGACTTCGGAATTTTATGGTAGTTACTCGAGCAATGGATGAACAACTGAAACAACTCCTTGATGCGATCAACGCTGTTAAAAATGACATGGCTGCGAATCAAGAACAATTTAAAAATGATATGGCGACTATGGCTACTAATCAGGAACAATTAAAGAATGAGCTGGCTACTAATCAAGAACAATTAAAAAATGATTTAACCGCTAGCATAACTTCAAGTCAAGAAGAAATTAAGAATGAGTTAACCGCTAGCATAACTTCAAGTCAAGAAGAAATTAAGAGCGATCTAACGTCAATGAAAAGTTTGGTGGAAAGTAAATTTGCCAATATGGAAAATAAATTGGAGGCTCTAGAAGAAAAAGTTGACAGCGTTGAGGATCGAATCACCACAGTAGAAAACCATGTGGAAAAGAAAATTAAAGAACTTGAATCAAAGTTATCAGGATCCTGCAACAACTCAGACAACGTTGAGAATCGAATCACCACAGTAGAAAACCATGTGGAAAAGAAAATTAAAGAACTTGAATCAAAGTTATCAGCATCCTGCAACAACTCAAGTGACTGTGTAGCTGCAGCTGGAACTTCTCGTCCATCCATCAAACTGGCCACGTTTGACGGGAAGACCTCGTGGAATATTTACAAGAAGCAGTTCCTCATCGTTGCAGAAGCAAACTCCTGGGACTCTCCCACGAAAGCCTGTCATCTTGCAGCCTCGCTGAGAGGAGATGCAGCTGACATACTACAGACCTTCCCAGAGGACAAGCACCGTGACTTCGAAGCCTTATCATCGGCCTTGGAGCTTCGCTTTGGCGAAGCATGCCAAAAAGAATTCAGCCAACTCCAGCTGAAATCCCGACTCCAGAGGGCTGGAGAGACTCTGCAAGTTTTTGCAGCAGACGTTGAGAGGCTTTCCCATCTCGCCTTCTCGAACTGTCCCTCGGATATTCGCGATAGCCTGGCCCTGAACTACTTCATAGACGGAGTGCGAAGTTCAGAAATTCAGACGGCTCTCCGGATGGCGGACATTAAAGATCTTAAATCCGGTCTGGTCTACGCAATGAAGTTTGAGGCTGCACAGCAAACATCCCGCAAGGATCGCCATACAATCTGAGGCGTGGAAGTGAGCGCCCAGGATTCGAACTCAACTCGCTTCTCGGAAATTGAGCGACAAATCAAAGAGATCTCGGGGACCCTGAAGAAGATTACGGCTCGTAGACCAAAGTAGACAACCGCTGAAGTGCTGGAAATGTGGCGGTGAGGACCACGTACGAAGGAACTGCGAAGCCCGCCAAGAAACAGGAGAGAAGAGCACCTCTCCCTCTCCAGCTCAGGAAAACTAAGCAATGGCAATCTCGCGGGGCGGAGGTCGCCAAATTGGAATGAGCCTCATCCCAAAGTTTTCCAGATTTCCTCAAGAAGTGGCGGCTGCAACGGGCTTTTCATTTACGCATATGTGAATGGGTTTCCCTGCGAAATGATTGTGGACACAGGAGCCAACGTTACCATCATAAGGACTGATGTGGCTCGTCAATTTGGACTCAAGATCTTATGGACGCCGCCCTGCGTTACTCTCCGAACTGTGACGGGTGACAAAATCGAGATTGAAGGAAAAGTAAACTTAGAAATAATGTTCGGGAGCGCCACTTACCATCACACGGCATTCGTCGCTGACATTACAGATCCTTCATTCTCGGACTGGACTTTTTGAGAAAATTCGATTTTTCTATCGACTTTAAAAATAATGAGCTGCACTCGATGAGGGAAGACATAGCAATTTTCAATGCTGAAAATAACTTAAAATCCGCTCATCAAATAATAGCCCAAACAGATTTATTGATTCCCTCTAGATCAGAAGTACTAATACCTGGCTCCCTCAAGGAAAACAACAGCTTTAAATTATCCCTCATTGAATATCCTAACCAGAATAATAGCCCAAAAGGAGTACTGGTGGCATCTACGCTTGTGGACCTTTCAAGGAATGCAGTTCCTGTGAGAGTCGCCAATGTAAGTGAAAGACCGAGGAATATTAAGAAAGGAGAAGTGTTGGCAATTTGTACTCCCGTAAACTGCATCATCAGAAGAATTGATTCCTCCGAGACTGTGTCTTCCGAGTCCTTGACTTCGAAATTAATTGGGAGTGCACCATTATCGAAGGATCAAAGATACGCTGCGGAAAAATTGGTGGACAACTTCAAGCAGGTGTTTTCATCTACATCCGAGGATGTTGGTCGCACGAGTTTAACGCAGCATAGGATCGACACTGGAGATCATCCCCCTATCAAGCAGCATCCAAGACGACTACCGTTTGCCAAGAAGGAAGAGGTTGAGATCCTCTTGAAAGAGATGCAGGAGAATGACGTCATCGAACCCTCATCCAGTCCTTGGGCATCCCCTATCGTCTTGGTCCGAAAGAAAGACGGCTCCACCAGATTTTGTGTTGATTACCGACGCCTGAATGACGTCACTAAGAAGGACAGTTACCCTCTTCCACGGATCGATGATACTCTGGACACCCTTTCCGGACACAAGTGGTTTTCGACCCTGGATCTAAAGAGCGGCTACTGGCAGGTGGAGATACACCCCGACGACCGAGAGAAGACGGCGTTTACAACCGGACAAGGCTTGTGGCAGTTTAAAGTGATGCCCTTCGGCCTCTGCAATGCACCAGCCACGTTCGAGCGTCTTATGGAATCAGTGTTACGAGGACTCTCTTATGAATCCTATTGCAATATGCAAATTTTCAGATGGCAGTAGCATCGCATAGAACAGGTATAAATGCGCAGTGCTTTTACAGAGCTTTCATTTCTGTTCAAGTTATTCACGTGAAGAGGTTTTAACGTGATGATGACCGCACGACGTGAATTAACAGACTTTGAACGCGGAATGTTAGTTGGAGCTAGACGCATGGGTCATGCCATTTCGGAAATCGTTAGAGAATTCAACATTCCCAGATCCACTGTGTCAAGAGTGTGCCGAGAGTATGAAATTTCAGGCATAACATCCCACCATGGACAGCGCAGTGGTCGACCGCCTGCACTTAAAGATCGAGACCGGCGACGTCTGCAAAGAGTCGTAAATTCTAACAGACAAGCAACACTGCGTCAAATCACCGTAGAAATCAATGTGGGACGTACAATGGACGTGTCTGCTAGAACTGTGCGGAGAAATTTGGATTTCTTGGGCTATTCCAGCAGAAGACCGACTCGAGTGCCTTTACTGACAGAACGACATCGCTTGCAGCGACTCTCGTGGGCACGTGAGCATATCGGTTGGTCCCTAGATGAATGGAAAACCGTGGCCTGGTCCGATGAGTCACGATTTCAGCTGGTAAGAGCCGATGGTAGGGTTCGAGTGTGGCGCAGACCCCACGAAGCCATGGACCCAAACTGTCAGCAAGGCACTGTTCAAGCTGGTGGTGGCTCCGTAATGGTGTGGGCTGTTTTTTCATGGCATGGACTTGGTCCTCTAGTGCGACTGGACCGAACATTGACTGGAAATGCTTATGTGCAGCTACTTGGAGATCACTTGCAGCCATTCATGGACTTCATGTACCCAAACAACGATGGGATTTTTATGGATGACAATGCGCCATGTCACCGGGCCACAACTGTTCGCAATTGGTTTGAAGAAAATTCTGGACAATTCCAACGAATGATTTGGCCACCTAGATCGCCCGACATGAATCCCATTGAGCATTTATGGGACACCATCGAGAGGTCTGTTCGTGCCCAAAATCCTGCCCCATCAACGCTTTCACAATTATGGACGTCTATCGAGACAGCATGGCTCAATATTCCTGCAGAAGACTTCCAACGACTTGTTGAGTCCATGCCACGTCGAGTTGTTGCACTTCGCCGGGCAAAAGGAGGGCCGACACGATATTAAGAGGTATCCCATGACTTTTGTCACTTCAGTGTACTTATTATTATGTGAACAAATAATTAACGTAGATAAAACTTCACTCCTATTTCATACATTTCCTTTAGAAAGCTGTGCTTTTTTCTCTCTACAAACAGCGAAAATAAGCAGATACGCAAAACTTCACAATTCAAACTTTAGTAAAGATCTTTCTACTTTGGAAGTTTAACTATCATTTTTAAACTGTAAATGAGCTATTATCTTTTTTTTCCATTAAAAAATATATATATATATAAGTTAAAAATAATTCATTGACGAATGAAAAAATGCTTAACATTTGTTGTTGTCTTAAATTTTATCAGCAATAACAGAAAAATTTAATCCATTTTTATAAGTGCTATTTTATCATTATACCATATTTTTCACAAAATGGAAATTTAACTGACAGAGAGATCCATAAAGTTTCTTTACAAAGTTTTGCATGAACATAAAGCTTTAAAATTTTGATTTTGTGGAAACATAAAAAAAAAGAAACACGATTCTAAATTCTTACCTTTGTATTTAATCTTAAACTGTTAATTTGCTTCAAATTTATGTAAAACAATTCCTGTAATATTGAAAACATCTGCATTTTAACGTAAAATAACCATTTCTCAAGCCAAAAATATTAACTTTTAAAGGCATTTGAATAACTTCTCTTTTTTTAGTTGAATTTGCTGCGCAATTCATGAAAATTCAGCTTTTCTAGCTTTGACTGATGCAAATTCATTTACCAATTCATCTAAGTTTAATTTTTCGACTTCCTCATGCTCGATTGAAATTATTGCAAGGTTTGACAAATGCTCTTGTCCCATTGAGCTTCGCAAATAATTTTTTATTAATTTGAGTTTACTAAAACTTCGTTCACAAGAAGCTACCGTAACAGGGAGGGTTAGATATATCCTAAGCGCAATTTGAATATTTGGATAAATGTCTCCCAGTGAAAACCAGGGTCGGACTGGCCATGTGGGCATTCGGGCAAATGCCCGGTGCGCCGCTCAAAAAAGCGCCGGTCAACAGTCGTCGTGTTTTTTTTTTTTTTTTTTTTTACGGCAAACTTTTTATTGTATTAATTTTTATGTATTTTTGTCGCCTTGTTCTCAGAATTACATCGAACATTTTTCACACGCAGTCAGTAGGCAGAAGCAGAAAACTCAAAAGCAGTTTTTCTTTCTTAACACCAGCAGGCGCGGCGGATCCAAGGTGGGGTTGGGGCAATTGCCCTCCCCTGAACAGGGGCGCTTTCACAGCTTTAAGAGAGCGCCTTCGGCCCCTCATACTCACCGGCCGAAGGCGCTCTCCGCACTTCAAACGCCAATACTGCTTCAAGCTTAGGCGCCCCCTTTTCACCGACCGAAGGCTCTTCGCAATTACAACGCCAATAATGTTTCAAGCTTCGGCGCCCCCTTCTCACCGACCGAAGGCTCTTCGTAATTAAAACGCCAATAATGTTTCAAGCTTCGGCGCCCCCTTCTCACCGACCGAAGGCTCTTCGTAATTAAAACGCCAATAATATTTCAAGCTTCGGCGCCCCTTTCTCACCGACCGAAGGCTCTTCGTAATTAAAACGCCAATAATGTTTCAAGCTTCGGCGCCCCATTCTCACCGACCGAAGGCTCTTCGTAATTAAAACGCCAATAATGTTCCAAGCTTCGGCGCCCCCTTCTCACCGACCGAAGGCTCTTCGTAATTAAAACGCCAATAATGTTTCAAGCTTCGGCGCCCCATTCTCACCGACCGAAGGCTCTTCGTAGTTAAAACGCCAATAATGTTTCAAGCTTCGGCGCTCCATTCTAACCGACCGAAGGCTCTTCGTAATTCAATAATGTTTCAAGCTTCGGCGCCCCCTTCAAACCGACCGAAGGCTCTTTGTAATTAAAACTTGAGGTGAGAAATATCTGGTTAAATTACCCAGGCTATCAATTCCAAGATATTTTGATTAACAAAATGGCCAGGGACGTTATTTCGAAATGTTCCGGGGGGGGGGGGGAAGGGTGCATACACAATGCAAAATTTAGCAAAAAGTTGCAAAAACCACGCCCACTTATATGCCAATATATTGATTTCCCAAAGTCAGGGGGGGGTGCAATTGACCCCTCTGTCCCCCTTAAATGACGGGCCTGAAAATGGCCTAAACTTTTATATTCAGATCAGAGTTATTTTTATGTGCAAATTATCTGAGAAAAATTACCAGCACTGTACAATACACTCTTTATAAACTTCATTTTCTAATTTTAGAAAAGTATAGTTTATGTCGTTTGAAATAAATTCATGGGTAGTGTTAGGATTGGGTGCCATAACAGGCCCAGATTAATGCTTTGTGAAGTCTGAATACGACCATACAGTTTCACTGCGCTTCCTGTCCCGAAGCTGTAATCCCATTAAGCGTGGCGACAGGCCACCAACGGCGAGAAAAAGAGAAAGGGTCCAAAGAGCCCAAATCATTCCCACTCCATTCTGCTCAAATGTTGGTAAATGTTGTCCAGACTAATGTCACTTTATCTGTCATAGGATCGATGTCTACGTTCGGCCGATACGAATGTTGCTTCAGGCGCCCGCGCTTGTGGCATCCTGTGTTTGCGCGAATCGTCTTGGTACCCTCTCTCTTCCCGCCCAAGTAAAAAAAAAAAATTAGTGATTGTCTGTTGTTACGTGTTGCCTCATCTGCAGAAAGTTGTTTTGACGTTTATTAGAAAAACATCTTATAATTTTTTTTTATTTTTTGTTATTCCGCCTTCTTAGCGAAGGGGGGAGGGGGCGAGAATTGAATCTCTTACTTGATGTTTTAACATTAATATGTTTGTTTTTAATTGACATTTGATATTTAAAAAACTTTATAAAACACTGTCACACATGCACATAGAAGATAGGTCGTAATTTTCATTGCATCAAGATTTTTTCTTAACATGGGAGGAGGGAGGGATTACTTGGTATTTTATAGGTCTATTTCCCTTTAAAGTTAGAGGAAAAGTTTTTGAGTTGGATGCAAAAGAAAGATATTTGGAAAATGTATTTGACTCACCTACGATTCTCAACCTGTGTAAAAGTGGGGCTCGTTTGCGTTGCAATAGGGGCGCAATATTGACGACTTATCATCCCCCCACCCCCTTAAGCTTTTGAGAGAAAGTTTTGGAATCGGCACACTAGGTTTAATCCGTAGCACAAGCGGCTCGTACACCAAAAAAGGGGGGGGGGGTCAAGATAAATGTGAGGGGGGCAAGAGAAATATGTGTGTGTATGTGAGGGGGGGGGTGCGAAGCATCGCCTCGAAAGTTTTTCTTTCTTTTTGATAAGTTTTGCGATTTTGTGTGGGATTTTAACATTACTGATTAAATGACCTCTAAAAAATGCGGAATATGACCTTAAAAATCAACCAGGCTGGTTGTTCTTCATTCATTTTTGTGAAATAATATGCAAAAAGTCCAAGGTTATGGAATGTTCAGCTGTTATCTTGATAAAATTAATCAATCCACTTAGTAAAAAATCATTTTTCACTCGATCATCACTTTATAGATCCGTAGTAGCCCTACGATTAGTGGATATTTGTTCGATTTAGTGAAATTTCGGTTCAAGTAACTTACATTATATGACTTTAATTTCGTCGCTGACGTATCTTTTGAGATAGTATGTTCAATTTTGTTTTATTTTATTACTGTGATTTTTTTTTTATTTTTAACTCCTTTAATTTTTGTTAGTTGAAAAATGAAGGAGTTTTTCGCTTGGGATAAAAAATATCGGAAATTTGAAAAAGCTAGACCACCCAGAAATCTCATTTCCTAATCACACACTATAGGGAGTCACTAATCACACACTTATCTTGATGAACGTCATCATAGGAAAAAGGGATGGAGCGAGGGACAATTCCTTTCACACCACTCACATTACAACGTAGATCGCTATAAGCAATTGTGTCACATCTGTTTTTGTTCATCAACAGGACTGAAAATTGCCCCGCTTAACTACAGATAACAAGCAGTACTCGAGTCACGTGGGGACATCTTTGCCCAGTGTTGACAAAAGGGCTTTTTTCCTTTCTCAGAATGCACCATTTTTCCTTGCCTGCTTTCTATGTCGGCAGATTAGAAAGACAGTTTTATTGCTCATCTGACATCTCGGACACCAATTCTTTCTTCCGACCGTTTTAGATGGACAAAGAAAACTAGGAAAGGATGAGACCGCCCGGTCATGGGGGGGCCCGCTACGCGGCCCCCGGATGATGGAACCTAAGGCTTTATGCTAAATGGTGGGGCGTGGAGGAGCAAAGGAAAGGATGAGAGCGCTGGGATACCAGATGAAAATATAATTGGATGTCGCACGCCGGCGCGTGTTTATTTCAAGTGTACATGCAATATATTGTTTCATTTTAGCTATTTCGTGACGAGGACCATGTCCCAAGTTTATTAGCTTTAGAAAAAATTATCCCGAATATCTCTAAAGTGTATTTAAAATTATTTTCATTGCATAAATTGAGTAAAAGAACAATTTTTTGAGAATATTCCGAAATGTAAGTAAAATGAATGATATTTTTATATTTATTAATTCACTGTAATTATTTGTTATAATTATTTATTTTGTTGACAGAATACTATGTTAAGATTTGTTAGGGCCATGCTCCACATCAGCGTAAAACGCGACCGAAACTGAAGGCAGAAACCGAAAATCCAGGTACTTTCCATAGGAACACCATTGAATCCATTTTACACTTCTGCCTATTTTTTCTGCTTTACGTCGATGTGGAGCATGGCCCCTAGTGATCGAATTTTCTTGTTAGTGTTGTAAAAATGTTTCGGTCGCTAACGATTCGCAAAAAAGTATGTTTCTAGTTATGATTACAACTGAGGGTGTATCGAAAGTATTTTTGTGTGTCTGCGTTATTTAATTAAAAAATATTTTTATTTTCCAAATGAGATCTGAAGTTAAAAGTTTTCCACGAAAATTCATTCTTTCTAAGTATTAAAGTAAGGTTTTTTTTCTTTTCCCAAGTTGACTGAGGTAAAGAAAGAAGTTGAATATTATTGTTAAATATATTTTTTGCTGCAATGCTATAGTTACGTCTCCCGCATAGTACTAAAAAAATAGGAATTCTTTAAAGTTAAATTTTTCCTCACGAAAAAATTAATTACCTACTCTGCCTGGCATGAAAAAATGCTTCCAACAATTTAAATTGTTGGATTTGTTAATTTATGTTGCAAATTTGCATTTTAAAGTTATAATTACATGAAATATTGTTATTTAAGCTATACACAATCATCAAAGATAGTAAAACACATAAGAAAATTATGTTTAATTAATATGATTGTGTAATGAACCCATGGAATCAAAAACTGGTCAATAATTAACAATATATTCTATTTAATTAGAAAAATTATTTATTTACTTATTTATTCTTATGAAATAAACAAGTCAAATAAAATTAAATTTAATTAATAATTTTTGAACTTTAATTGCTTTAAGTTGCTTTAACACTTTAGTTGAACACTTTAGTTTCTTTAAAATGAGGCATTTTTAAAAATATTTCTACTTTTGTAACATAGAAAAAAAGAAGAAAAATTAATTTTTATCATCTACCAGACCAGAATTTTTTTTAAAGTCATATTTTATTTTATAGAATTATTGTGTCATAGGTGTAAAATTTCAGTTTTTGTTCAATGGTAAAAAAAACTCCACATTTGGTAGATATTGATCAAGATTATTAATATGGAACATTCTGAGAATCAACAAAAAGTAAATTGAAACTGAATTTTTATTTATTTTTTATCAAGCGAAATACGAGGAAAGGGCCCATTCGTCACACATTCACTTTTGATGAAAGATACAATTAGTTTCGATTTCATTTGTTATTAAAAGAAAAAACTTATTTTTCATTTAATCATTTTCGAAATAAACAGTTCTAAAATTTATATTTTATATAAAAAATTAAATATTTTATATAAAATATAAACACTGAATTATAAGTAACGAAAAATGCATGTCCATGACTCTAACAAATTCAACATGAGTTCAAAATTTTTATATGAGGAATATTTAGATATCTATTACAATTCTAAGTTATAGTGTAAATAGCACCTAATTGCTGTTAAATTATTCTGTGATTTAATATTTGATAGCAGTTGGCTTTATTACAAACATCAACTTAATCATTAAATATGCTTTTTCATATTCCAAATAATGCTTCATATTACTTGCCATAAAGAAGTTAGATATGTTTTCTTTTCTGGTACTACCAGTAAAAAACAAAAAATAGTGAAATTAATCAAAAAATGAAACGGTAAGCCAAAGATTTTGTGTAACACTAGGAATATTAAATCATAAGGATTATGCAAAGGTTCCCTAAGTCCAGACCTCCTCGGACCCCCTTCTGCAAATTACTAACTTCGCTCTGTCCCTAAGTGCTCCGAACAAAAACTTGATGTGATACTTTTTTTCTAATACGTTTTTACTGTTTTTTCCTTTGAATTTATTGTTCTTTGCATTATTTTGAGCTCTTATGTAGTTTTCATTATTTAACATTATTATTTTGCGCTATGAAAATAAAAATCTATTAGGAATTAAAATATTATTACCCAATTTCTACAATATGTTTACTATCAATAACGAACGTTTGAAGTTTCGTGAACAATACAATGGGTAGCTTAGTTTAAGTGTGTTCATTTTTCATGAGCTGCGCATGAAATATTATTAGTTTTTTAGTATTGGTATTAGTTATTATTTTAGTATTGGAAATATGCGTGAAAATAGATGTTTCGGGTGGGGGTGGGGGGTGGCTTAAAAGTAAAATTTTGTTTTTAACAATGATATTCAACTTCATTGTCTATATCGGCTAACATGAAAAAAAAAATCATTGTAAAGAATTAAAGGGAGAGGAGATTGAAAAGTGATTATTTTACAAACATTTTTTTAATTTAAAACTTTACTCTTGAGGGAGACCAAAATATTTTTGTATTTGAATGAAATATTTTCCGGTATATGTGTGTCTGTGGAGGCAACTGTTTATCTACTAGAAACATTTCTTTTCGATACACTTTAACACATACACGCATTCATACACAGAAATTTCAAATGCTTATTAGCAAAATGTCCGAATTTGAGACTTAGTAGTGTACTAAAAATTTGACGTTAATTGTATTAGTAAAAAACACACTATGTAATTTAATAAAATTTAGAAGAAATGCCTTCGAAGTCCTTGATCAATTTGATTATTTAAGGAAAGCGAAATTTAGTTCTTTTTAAATGTAAATATTTGCTTCATTTAATAAAATGTTATTTTGATTTTAATAAATATTAGCTTCATATTTAAATAAGTATCTGAGTATTTATTTTTAGTAATTAATTGATCAGACAAGCATGAAATTAGCAGTTCAGTTTAGAGTAAATTATGGTTTTTATTAATTACATTAATTTATATTATCTTTTAATTAATAAATTAGATTAATAAGGAATTAGTTATATTCATAATTAATAAATATATTATTAATTAATAAAACTATTAATAATTAATAAAAATGTTAATAATTAATAAAAATATTAGTAATAATAATAATAACATTATTAATTTTTTAATTATATTACTACTTAATCAATTATGTTAACAATTAATTATAATAATTATAATAGCAATTAATTATATTAATAATTAATTAATTACACCAATTAAATTAATAATGAATGTTTTCTTTTTAATCGGTGAGGCGCCGGTTATCTCAGGATGCCCGCGCCGAATTTTCTTCCCAGTCCGACCCTGGTGAAAACTCTTCTATTTTTTCTAGTAGATCCAGTGGGGTGGCTTTGTCAAGATCCAATAGCTCTTTCGCTTGTAATTTGAAAGTGTCAATTTCATATGAAAGTTCAACAGAGTCAATGTCATTGGAATACTTTACGCTAAAATCAGCAGCATATTGTTTAAGATCCGTCAAAGACTCGTTTTTTAAAGCTGGACCTGTCAAAAAATAGAAATCGTCAGATATTGTAGCCATTGCTTTATATCTTGTGAGTTCCGATAAGATGCGGTCCAAAACTGCATTAACCTCTCTTTTAAACTCGTTGATAGGACTGAGAGAGCATGAATCTTCATCTTCAGCTCCTGCACCTGTGAGTTTTCTAATTGCTATTTTTCTTCTTTTTTCAGGCAAATGGGCATTAATGCCCATTTCTTTCGCAGTTTCTGTAGCAAATGACATTTCTCTCTCAATCCCTTCATCTCTTATTAGCTGAATGGTCTTCGAGAGTCCCTCTATCATTTTGCTTGCCGTACCGATCGAAACAGACTCTTTTTGCAGAGCTCTATTGATTTTGTCGATAGACACGAGGATTCTTTCCCAAATTTCCAAAAGACAGAGAAATTTGTAATTGATTTGTGTTATTAATCCCTGAGATCCTACTGTAGTTTCTAAATTCCACTTCTCTCGATCTGTCATTTCGTTCAGAACTGAATATATTTCTTTCACTCTTCTCTTTAAAGCGCTTACAGCTCTTCTTTTCGTAGACCATCTTGTTTGACAGTGTCCTTTTAGAGTGATGCCACTGTTACTCAGTGCAAGTTGCCACCTTCTTGTTGAGCCACTAAAAAAGTTAAACACGTTTTGAACAGTTCCAAAAAATCCAATCATCACAGGTGAAATCGCAGCAGCATGTGCACCTATCAAATTTAAACTGTGAGCTGCACATGGCACATAGCGAGCTTGATCATTTTGTCGCAAAATCTGGGCTTGAACACCATTATATTTTCCCGCCATATTACTGCCGTTGTCGTATCCTTGCCCCCGACAGTTGGCAATACTGAGACCATCCTCATTTAATTTTTGAAAGATATCACCGGAAAGACCTTCTCCCGTTTTCTCATTTGTGCTGATGAAGTCAATAAAACTTTCATTAATTTGACATGTTCCTCCTGATACATTAACAAACCGAATAATCTGACTCATCTGCTCAGTGCGAGCACTGTCTGGAGTGCAGTCAAATATTATAGAAAAGTATTTGGCAGACTTAACTTTTTCTAAGATTTGCTGTTTAACTTTTCTTCCAATCAAAAAAATCACTTCATTCTGTATTTGAGGTGAAAAATAACTAAGCGCTTGTTTTTTAGCTTTGACATAGGCCATGTGTTCGGCTAATTTAATGTGATAGTGACTGATTAGCTCCAAAGTGCTTAAGAAAACGCCACTGCCTGGTTCTCCGATTATTTCCTTCTTTGATGTTCCCCGAAGAGGTAAATTATTCTTGACACAAAATAGAATGACATCAACTACCACTTTAACAATATTTCTCCACTTTTGAATCTTGTTTTGGATTTCTTCTTGAATTTCAGCATCAATAGTTTTTTTTAGTTTTAAACGTTTTTGCAAATCTTTCCATTCAATGCCTGCACAACCTATGGCTAGAAGAGTTTTCATGGTGATAAAGAACTGGGTTTAAATGTTTCCAATCTTTAAAACCTTTGTTGATGTCAGAAAATGATGAAGTCTTTCCCTGTTGACTTTTCCCAAAAAGGAGACAAGGAAAACAAAACAGAGCACCTTCTGATTAACTAAGGTTTAATCAGAATGATTAACTACTATTGAACTTCTGATTAACTACTATTTATACTGTATAAGAGCCAATTTCTTCGAACTCGTTCACCGTTTGCTAGAGTTTTGTAAAACCATTTTGCATCTAGATGCCTAACCCCATCCGAGTCAGGGAATACGAATGTTGATAGGTCAACTGTTTGTGGTCCATGATCAACCAGAAGCAGTCTTACCTTATCACTAATTTCAGGAAAGCCAGGCCATTGCTTTGGATCGTCGTAAATGATTTCCTCTATTGTCGTGCAGTATTCTTCTGCAGTTGAGTCAAAATCATGGGGATCTTTCAATGATATATCCTCATCTGGGCTTGAAACAGACATCCTCTCTTCTATCAACCTGCTATCTTCGACTGATGGAGCATTGTCCACACATAAATCAGCAGAAGTTGATGGTGGACAATCAACTTGGTGGTGGTGGTCAGTTTTTTCCGCAATATCAGAAAATTCCTGCTTCGCGTCATTTTCATCTTTAGAGCTTGTAATGGCACTTAAGTCTTGTTCATTAGGCTTTAGCCAATTTTTTAACTGTCCTGAAAGATCTGCAGCAGTTTTTTCTTTATTTTTTCTGATTTTTTTAAAAGCACTGCCTGACGGTTTTTTAGGTCCCATTTTTGACCTCACAAGAATTGATATGCATCTGAAGTTATAGAAAACGAGAGCACCAAATAATACAAATAATAACGTGTCAAAGGCGAGATGCAGTAAGTATACAAAGGATTTGCAAGTTTAATCTCTTTCCCTTTACTAAAACGCACAGAACCTCTGAAATCAGCGGGAGGAGGGGCTATCTCGCGAAGGTCACTTACCCTCGAAGGAGTGACCAATTAGAAAAGTCTTTCTTTGTCCGAACGGACGAGAAAAGCCCCTCACGAAAGCCATTAAGTGTCCGATTACACTGAAAGAATTGAGTCTAGGACAGGAGACAAAGCTTAAACCAAAAGTGCAGCTGTAGTTTTCCACTACATGAATATGAATGGAAGTAAAATTGCATTATTGTATTTTTTGGTGATTCTATGTTTAAAACGCGCTTTCAGATTAGTATATAAACTGAAATTATAGTAAAGCGCTTTCAAAACTACTTTTAAAGTCACTGTGATTTAATTTCTGCTGTTAATTAACAATTTAAAGTTAATTGATAAATCAAATATAATGTTTAAACCTACCGTTGTTGTGAACGCATAAAAATAAATAAATAAATAAATACAGGATTGTGCCAATTAATGTAAAAAAGTGAATTCTAATAAGTTTTTATCACCCGCTCCAATCATAGAAGATTACAAGCTGCAAAAATATTACACACGGATGCGTAATAAAATGTTTACTATTGTGTCTATAGTAAAAGAAACGTGGAAATGTGCATTGAAATTCAATAATCGTTTCTAACAAATCTCTCCCCTCTCGACTTTGAGAAATACGTACCTACATACATTATTTTTTTGCTAGTTTTTGCCAAAGAAAAATTGTTGCCAACTTTAAAGCTATTTATGTTAGTGTAAAATCCCCCTACAAAACTATGTATCCGAACTGTTTTCAAAATGATAACGACAATTTTGCCAATTTTTTGATGTCGTGGAAAAATGATATTTCAGATGTATGGTAATTAATTGATATGATATCGGGGAACAAGCGGCAAGAAAGGAGCGGAAAAGGCGGTTTGCTTCTTTTGATAGGACAGGCACGGTCAATTTCAGGTCAGCCTATTGGCGTCATATAGCTAAATTCTATCCTGTTAAATAGATCTGAGCAGTGTATCCAACTGAAATCCGCCAAAACATAATTCCAAGTTCTACGTGATTTGTGGCGCAGTGAGGGGAGCTTGCGCTGTGCAGGGCAGTCTGTCTAAGTTTGTATAAGGTTTATCGCTAAAAGAGTTGAGGTAAGACGAAGAAAAGTCAATCGGAATGGCATTCCCTGCCACGGGTAAAATTGCTATTTTTTTCTTTTTTCGACAATTGTTTCATTTTGTCCTCTAGCTCTTGTTCTTACGAGTTTTTTTTCTTCAACATTTTTCTACTATTAAAAAAAAAATCGGTCAAAATGCCGCCCCCCCCCCCCCCGGTTGCTGCGAGCTTTCTATCCTGTTAAATAGATCTGAGCGGTGTATCCGACGACTGAAATCCGCCAAAACATAACTCCAAGTTCTACGTGATTTGTGGCGCAGTGAGGGGAACTTGCGCTGTGCAGGCCAGTCTGTCCAAGTTTGTATAAGGTTTATCGCTAAAAGAGTTGAGGTAAGACGAAGAAAACTGAATCGGAATGGCATTCCCTGCCACAGGTAAAATTGTTATTCTTTTTTTTTCTTTTTTCGACAATTGTTTCATTTTGTCCTCTAGCTCTTGTTCTTACGAGTTTTTTTCTTTAACATTTTTCCACTATTAAAAAAAAAAAAAAAAAAGGTCAAAATTGCGCCCCCCTGGTTGCTGCGCCCGTGGCAAGAGCCACTCCTGCCAACCCCTAGCTACGCCTCTGTCCACGGATCGATGACACTCTGGACACCCTTTCCGGACACCAGTGGTTTTCGACCCTGGATTTAAAGAGCGGCTACTGGCAGGTAGAGATACACCCCGACGACCGAGAGAAGACGGCGTTTACAACCGGACAAGGCTTGTGGCAGTTTAAAGTGATGCCCTTCGGCCTCTGCAATGCACCAGCCACGTTCGAGCGTCTTATGGAATCAGTGCTACGAGGACTCTCTTATGAATCCTGTCTTGTCTACTTGGACGACATCATCATCATAGGACGCAGTTTTGAGGAACATTTGGCTAATCTTAGGAAGGTGCTGCAAAAGCTTAAGGAAGCCAACCAGAAGTTAAGCCCGTCCAAGTGTAATTTGTTCCGCCGTGAGGTGAACTACCTTGGTCACATTATCTCTTCTGAGGGTGTACGAACAGATCCAGATAAGGTATCCGCAGTCAAGAATTGGAGCCGTCCCGAAAATGTCAATCAGCTGCGAAGTTTCCTGGGGCTCTGCACGTACTACAGGAAGTTTGTGAAGGGTTTTTCCAACATTGCTCGACCTTTGCATAAGCTGACGGAGAGCAAACAAAAATTTGAATGGTCCAAAGAATGGGAGGATGCATTTCTACAACTGAAGGAGGCTTTAACATCAACACCAATTCTCTCTTATCCTCAGCCTGAAAAATCCTTCATACTTGACACTGATGCGAGCCACGAGAGCGTTGGAGTTGTTTTATCTCAAGAAATAGACGGTAACGAACATGTCATCACCTACTGGAGCAAATGCTTATCCAAGTCGGAACGAAATTATTGTGTCACGAGAAAGGAATTGCTCGCCATAGTTAAAGCTGTAGAACATTTCCATCATTACCTCTACGGCCGTAAATTCCTGCTCCGGACCGATCATGCCTCTTTAACTTGGCTTTTGAATTTCAAGAATCCAGAGGGCCAGGTAGCCAGGTGGATACAGCGGCTCCAGGAATATGACATCGAGATTAAGCACCGAAAAGGTTTGTCACACGGTAATACTGACGCATTATCAAGAAGACCTTGTTCCGAGAACTGCCATTATTGCTCCCGAATAGAGAAACAGTACGGGACGAAACCCTCCACAAGGTTCGAGAGCGCTTCTTCTGGAGCAAGGCGAAGGATGACGTGGAGAAGTGGTGCCATTCTTGTGACGCCTGTGCTGCCCGTAAAGGACCGAAGAGAAGAAGCCGCGGGAAGCTACATCTTTACAACGTAGGAGCTCCTTTCGAACGAATCGGGATCGACATTTTTGGTCCTCTACCGAAAACTACTGATGGGAACAAATACATCCTCGTTTCCATTGACTATTTCACCAAATGGCCCGAAGCATATTCCATTCCGGATCAAGAAGCTACCACTGTAGCAGAGACTCTAGTCCAGCATTGGATCTCGAGATATGGGACACCTTTGCAGATCCATTCCGATCAGGGAAGAAACTTCATCTCTGCTGTGTTTAAGGGCCTATGTAAAATCCTCAAAATTGAGAAAACTCGAACGACACCACTACACCCACAATCGGACGGCATGGTGGAGAGATTTAACAGGACAATGCTTAATAATCTCTCGCTTATGGTCTCCAAAAATCAACAGGATTGGGACAAGAAACTTCCTCTGTTCCTGCTGGCCTACCGCAGTGCTGTCCACGAGACCACCGGATATTCCCCATCACAGATGCTCTTCGGACGAGAGCTTCGGCTACCTTGTGATCTCGTCTTCGGTCTCCCTCCAGATACGCCTTCATCGCCTGAGGAGTACGTCCAGGATCTCCAGGCCCGGTTGGAAGACGTTCATCACTTCGCACGGGAGCGAATCAACATCGCGACGGAGAAGATGAAGACCCGATACGACACAAGGTCCACTGGCCATGACTTTCAAGAAGGTGACAAGGTATGGCTATGGAATCCCATCCGACGTAAAGGTCTATCACCCAAATTGCAGTCGCATTGGGATGGACCCTACACAGTCCTCCACCGGCTGAACGACGTCGTAGTGAGGATCCAGAAGTCATCACATTCAAAACCTAGAGTTGTACATTAGGGTGGGGCGAAAAACAAAAAGTTTTTCAGATCAACTTCTAACCCAAGTAGCACACTTCGTTTTTTAAAGGTTGTAAAATGGTTAATAACGTTGTGACAACAGATTAAAAACGTTTATAAAACGTTTAAACGTTTTTTGTGCTACCTGGGAATAGTTGCCAAAAGTTGTCTTTGGTGATAGTTAGCTTTTGTGCAAAATTTGAGAAAAATTGGTTAATATCTTCAGGGGGCGCTGCGATCGCAAAGTTTTATCATAGCTTTTATCGGGATTTTATGGTTAAAATATGAAAAATAATGCCGTTAGCTAATCTTATAGCATTTTTTTACTCATAAGATATATTCATGCATTCAAAGCATATGAAATAACTCACAAAAAATTATTTTATATGATATACTAGCAGTACCCGCACGGCGATGCCCGTGCAATAAATGTAAAGGTAGTTAACTAAATAAAGTTTAACTTACTCTTAAGACTTTTCGTCGTTTCGTGTGTGTGTGTGTGTGTGTGTGTGTGTGTGTGTGTGTGCGTGTGACGAACTTATTTATTTTTAGCGAAATTTTTACGTTTCAATGGAACTTTTGACACAACTGTAGTGCCAAGATTTTCGAAAACTCTCAACGAACACAGCAATTTTGCCCTTGAAATTTAACATAATTCACCGATTTAACCGTAATTTCAATGTAAAATTGGTCGCCAAATTTAAATTTATTAACATAGGGAACCGATTGTGTCAGGTAGCTCAGCCTCAACCATTCTTCCATGATTTTAATTTGAACATTAAAAGGCAAGAAATATAATGTTATTCGCACCATTTCTTTGAAGTGATTACAATCTATAACAGTAACCCTCAAATAAGCAAGATTTCCCTGGCTGGTTGGTTTGGTAAATTTCCAGATTGTTGCCAAACTTTACGACGCCAAATACGAAGAGTAACTTCATAGCGGTGTTACCGAAAATGTCAGAATGGAACTATTAAAAATTTAGGTTTGGCGACATTATATACATGTTTTAAACATGCAATAAAATACTTTTTAGACTGCAAACAACTACTGTTCCTTCACAGAGCGTTTTCTTTTTCTTTAATTTGGAGAAAGAAGTGTTTCACTGGCTGGGAGGTTTGGTAAATATCCCTATTGTTGCCAAACTTTACCACGCCAAATACGAAGAGTAGCTGATAGCCATCGCTAATTTTTTAACAATAATAGTTCCATTCTGACATTTTTGGCAACACCAAATTTTGAGGAATTCAACTGAATAAATTTAAATTCCCTCCCACCCCTCTGAACTAAAATTATTATATCATTAATTCAAATGCGCTTCATCTTTTAAACTCCACTTAAAGTCATGTTAAAGTTTAAATCAATTCGCCAAATAAATCAAAAAGACAGAAAATTAAGAAAGAAATAAGAGATATTAAACATTCAAATTGAATAAATTTTCAAGGCTTAAATCTATACGCACAATTTTAACCACAAAGTAACTTCAGGGACAAAAGAGCAGCTGATCAGGAAAATGAACCTAGTGTTTCAGTACTGCGTACATAGTTAAGCCTTGAAAATTGACTAAATTTGATTAATTAATATCTCCTGTCCTAATTAACGGACAGAAACGTGCTAAAACTTTTCTTTTTCAGAAAAAAAAACCCTTTCCAACGATATATAATGTTTTGGGGTGGGGGGAGGTTTTCCCCCCTCAATTATGGCGGATACACCAAAAATGAGACTAATTAATTAATTTAAAAATAACTAATTCGAAATTAAAAATTTGGGCTTCGAGGTGCACGAGGGCGGGGTACGTTCGAATTTTTGAGCCAAGTTTCAGGTCCGTAGGTGCTGTGGGGGCTTCTGGCCAGCGGTTACAAACGGACAAACACCGTCATCTTTATATATATAGATTTATATTTCAAGCATTTAAAAAGAAACAAAAACGTGAAAAAAAAATTTTTTTTGAAATATAAATTGTATATCATATAAAATAATGTTTGTGAGTCATTTCATATGCTTTTAATGCATGAAAACATCTTTTAAGTAAAAAAACGCAAAGAGACTAGCTAAAGGCATTATTTTTGATATTTTAACCATAAAATCCATAACATAGCTATGGTAAAACTTTGCGATCGCAGCGCCCCCTGAAGATATTAACCGATTTTTCTCAAATTTTGCACAAAAGCTAACTATCACCAAAGACAACTTTTGGCAACTATTAGAAGTTGATCTGAAAAACTTTTTATTTTTCGCCCCACCCTATTGTACATTATGATCGGCTAGCCCCATACTATGGCCATAGTTCGTAAAATAAATCTTCAGCTACCATGGTAATTTGTTTGTAAATTTTGTAAATAACTTTTGCCTTTAATTGTTTGTAATATTACTTTATCAATGTTATTAGTTCTTTCATGTTCTCATTGTTATTGTTTATCATGTTTACGATTGGTTATCATGTACGTAATGTGTGCATCTGTAAATTTTCTCTTGCTTCCTTTCTGGGGATTGTACTGCCCGGGACGTGCAGTCCTTGGGAAGGGGGCAATGTTACAAATCTTGTAAATAGTTGTTGTTTTTCCTGTCTTGTTTCATTTTCACTAGTTTTGGTTTTATCTGACGACATGTTGCAAAAGTATCTGAAGATATAACTTTTATCATCTGTATACCGGCCCTGAAACACTTTGTAGTTTTTACACTTGCCCTACATTTGATAAGCATGAAGACATTTTCGCGCTGAGTGAGTTTTTTTTCTTTTTATCGCTAGAAATTTTTTGAATGGATTATGGAAGTTATGAATGAATCGGAACACTCCGGATTTTGCTAGAATGTTGTCGAGATTTCGTTCCGAGTATAAAAAGCTGGCCTTGAATACAGTCAGTTAGTTCTTTTCAGATTTGATTTCTGGTGACTCGTTGTATTCGCTATTCGCTTGGGCGAATGTTTGTTTTGCTTTTGTAATTTCTTAATTACTGTTCACGTTAGATACGTGGTGCTGAGTTACTGTTGAGAGTACAGTGTACTGTTTGCTACCTAATTGCTGGATGTTTAGCAATTGTTTACTGCTCCTTTTGTAAATAAGTGTACATACTTGTAAATAAATTTATAGTTGCTTCCTCAAGATTGGAATGCTCATTTAAGAAAGTTGAATGTGCTACGGACTCGTTACAATGTATTTGAAAAATATGAGGATGTTGAGTGTGTTGTATATTCATATAAACATCGGTTTTCCTCCCGATATCATCCTCGCAAATAAAATTCTCTTTGTCCTTGCTACGCATGCAGCTCAAAAAAACGAAAAAGACGTGTGGACAAGGATAAAGGATATATATTTAAGTTTCGTGAGAAATACACGTAACAGCAAACGTGTAAAGTTATCCTGTTTCTCCAACATCTGGTTCTGCTTATCATTATTTATGTCGTCTATACTTCAGAAATTTAAGTTTGTCTAAGTAAACACACTGGACCCCGAAAACTGAGGAGGGCATGAGCAAGCATGAGTACTGAAAGTTAGTGGTTTGGATAAAATTTAGTTTTCACCTGTGCCTACCTGCTCTGAAAAAACTTCCCAGTACCTTTTTCTTTTCGTTTCTTTTTCTTTCTTTCTTTCTTTCTTTTTTTTTTTTTTGCAATTGCATGAAGGGTTGATTGTGCGTGTAGAGGGGGGGGGTGTGGCTGTAAAAAAGTCCAATGTTTAATCAAATACAAGAGATGCTGATAAAGATGATCTCGATGAAGATACTGTCGGCCCTGCTTAAACGAATACCGTCGATTCCAAGAAAAATTATTCGATTAAGCGGGGATCTCTAACATTGCGTCTATGGCATCGGTTCCAAGAACATTTATTCGCATAAGTTTTCGTTTATCCGTTACCCGATTAAGCGGGGACGACAGTATATGTGATCCATCTTTTTCATTCGAGCAATCTAAAAAAAAATCAGGATCTAGGAGAAAAAGCTTAGGGCCACCACCAGCCAAGGTGGGCTGCTAGTCAAATTGGTCACCGTGCCTCCTTCCCCATAAAAATTGTAATAGTAAACTACACGAACTCCGATTCGGGCCCCTCAAGGGCCAGGTCTCTACACTGTAAAAAATTTCGGAAACGTTTCTGAAAATAAGATAAACGTTTCTGAATATAACGGAAACATCCGTCTGAAACCAGCTCTTCGAAATAGTCGGAAACGTTTCTGAATATACAAAAAAACAGAGAGGAAGTTGCGTAGCTCGATGCGCAACGAGCAAAATTGAGGTTCGGGAGAAGATTGAAACCGGAAACGGCGCCATATTAACGGTTCGCATTTCAGCTCGTGTGTGTCTTTAGTCTTTTGCTCGGTATAAAATCAGATCTGATGGGAACTGTTAATCTGTGAGGAATTTAATACAAGCGATCAATATACGAATGGTATTTTTCTCATAAATCCGCAAAGCATTATATTTGCTTTGGTGACGTATAAAATTAATACGAAAATGAAATCTTCAAGGCTTACTTCAACGGGGCTATCCGAGAGTGTAACACGTATTACGATACAACGCGAAGCGGTTTGGATTATTTTTTTTGTTCCAGAAGCCGGTAAGTACTATTCATTGCTTAGAATTAGATTTATTTTCTTTCAAAGTGTATAAAGTTTTTGCTGTGCCTTAACTTTCTTTTTCTCGGGACTTGTATTGACATAATCAAAACTTGTTTTTATTCTGCGCTTTGAGAAATTTTTCTAGTTAAAATTAAGCGAATTAGTTAAAAATAATAATGATAATAAGATCAGGAGCTCTCCCAGGGTCATGGGAGGTCGCTGGGACCTCCAAAACATTTTCCTCATTCTGCAAATTCGGACTGTCGATTCTGAAAATTCATCGACAGTATTCCAATATTTTTTGTGATAAAATTTGTTTGTGAGTTGCTGCAATCTTTCATTCTTTATGCATGTTGAGCATAAGGAGAACCGATTAATAAAAATATATCTTATTCTGGTATTGACGTCACTACATCGTTCCTGCTCTTCGCTCCTGGGGGAATTCCCGTATGACGCAAGACTTCATTCAAATGAGTAATTTTTTGTTGCGCGGAAGAATAATTCAAGTGAGTGTTAGAATATTTTAATAGTGTGTCATTTTCTGTACTCTTAAAAACGCTCTGAACAAGAGTGGAACATTATTCGAGTAGCAATTACTTAAGGATTGTGTGCTATTTATGAATGGACATTCATCGATGTATTATGGAATATTTCATTTAAAAATGAAAAGTAAGTATACATTTTTATTTTTTAAGATTTTTTGCGTTTAGCTTCAGGCTTTTAGTTTTGGGACTTGGGGGAAGAGGGGGGGGGAACCGTTCCCCCTAGATTTTAAATTTACTGCTTTTTATCATGCATTTATGCTTGTAATTTGATGCTTTTTTGTGTAAAATACATCGAGCACATACCTTTTGCCCCCCCCCCCCCCCCAAACTTTGAAATGGTGGTCTAGTTTATATTGTTTAATGAATAAAGGACATGAAAATATCCTTTCAGACTGAAGTTGCACCTGTTACTATTCCAACATGTCACTATTCCTGAATATTAATATTGATACATTCCTTGGCTATTATATACTTTTTGAATGTCAATAATATATAATTTCGAATTCACTGAAATATTTTTTAGCCATTACTTGTGGCACAAACGCTTATTGTACTACCTATGTACGTTCTAAAATGTTTACCACACAAAAAAGGAAGTGCGTACATTGTCAAAAATATCAATTCTAAATTTTTAGGGCAGCTGCAGTTCATGATATTTTTAAAAACATTTCTGAGATACTTCTGAGTGTTTCGGAATCTACTTTCTGTAATTTTATACAGCATTTCTGTGTACTTCGGAATCTGCTTTCTGTAATTTCAAAAAACATTTCTTAGTATTTTGAAATCCTCTTTGTATAATTTTCAAAAACATTTGAGTGTATATTGTGCCGCTGCGGTTTATGAAATTTTCAAAAAGAGTTCTTGAGTATTCCAGAATTCTCTCTGAAATTTTCAAAAAGTTTTCGAACATCTTGGAATCCTTTCTCTGTAACTTTTTTTAATACAAATCTTATGTCGCAGACTTCAATAAGTTTAATTAATTTTTTTACCGCTGAGATGAGCGATATTTCATTCCAAAAAGAAAACAAAAAATAAATCAATAAAATACTTTAATAATGGTGTGACAATACAAAATTATTATTATTTTTTTAATCCTCCAATTTCTTATGTTATAACTCTATTTTTATGAACCTCAACTTTTACAAAAAACAAAACAACTGGTGGATTAAAAAACATAATAAAATTCATAAATAATAAGAATTCTGTATTTTTACACAATTATAAAAGTATTTTATTGAATAATTTTTTATTTGCTTTTTAAAATGAAATATTACAAATCTCAGCGGTAAGAAAGAAAAAAACAGAATCATTATAATACAGATGATTAATATAAAAAAAAAAAGAGTAACAGAAAAAAGGATTTCGAAACATTTGAAAACATTTCTGAAAATTTCAGAGGTTTCTGAAATATTGAGAAAGCTTTCTGAAATACTCAGATACCTTTCTGAATATTTCATGAACCGCAGCTGCATGAAATACTCAAAAACGTTTCTGAAAATAACAGAAAAGGGCTTCCGACATACTCAGAAACGTTTCTGAAAATGACGGAAAGAGGTTTCCGACATACTCAGAAACGTTTCCGAAAATAACAGAAAGAGGATTCCGACATACTCAGAAACGTTTCTGAAAATAACAGAAAGAGGATTCCGACATACTCAGAAACGTTTCTGAAAATAACATGAACCGCAGCTGCCCGAAATACTCAGAAACGTTTCCGGATTTTTTTTACAGTGTAGTTTTCGAATAGGCTAACATAGCCTCTTGTCTGCCCTGAGAAGAAGGAGAACATATCACTGTTCAAGAATTTGAAGAACAATAATTGATACACACTTTTCTAAAATGAAATAGAAAACTGCATGGTTGCATTTGTATTATCAACTCTGTCGTCACGTCACATTTCTAACGAGACTTCTTCAAATAGCTATATTTTGATTTCAAAATATTTGCAACCTATTATTATTATTATTAATTATTTTTGATCAGTGACACCAGCTGATCATGTGAAGCATCTATGAGCCCTTTAAATAAGTCCAAGAATAATCGTTAATAGCTTCACGGACTCCAATATCGTATTGTCGACCAATTAATGCTGTTTGTCGAAGAAGAAGAAAAAAAACTGAATTGTTGAGGGACTGTAAAACGACGGTCCGTAAATGATGTCTCATTTTTTTCATAATTTTTGACCCCCCCCCCTACCATGGGCTAAAATGGTGAGTGCCTCCTTGTGATGTGGCTTGGGTAACGCTAAACCCACCTTCCTTCCACCCCTGACGGATGTTTGGTCAGATTTGTATCTGGACAACGGCTAATGAGGTGGTAAATTAAGCAGGCGATGGGCGCCATAGGACCATATTTGTATCTGATTCCGCGGCGTCTAGAGTCGTATTGGCCATGAACTGAGTCGTTTAGAAGCAAAGCCAGTAGAAGTCAATTTCTCAAAATCCATAGTTTCGAAGGCGGAACTATGGATCTAAAAGGGTATTGACTTAAAACCCTTACTTTATATTCCCTTTTTTGAGATATAGTGGCTTTTGGTCTATTGCCTTTAAGCCATTGGTAAAGGAGCTTTTTAACCGAATTCAAAAAAGGAGGAGCTTCTCAATTCAAAGCGTATGTTTTTTTTTGTTTGTTCGCACATAACATGTGATCTACTGAACCGATTTGGACGATTTTTTTTTAATCTATAGGAGATGGTGTAACTTAGGTACCATGTACTCATATGACGATGTTTGTTCACTAGAAAAAAAAGTTATGATCGAAAAACTAAAATTTCATGTTATTTAAAGCAATATGCGCTATCATAAATCCTTACTTCAATGAGCGACCCGATGGTCAAGTGGTTAAACGTGTCAAGTTGAAGTTCCTGGTGGAATGAGATCGAGTTCAGGTCTGCAAGGATTTTTTTTGAACAGCTGCATGGTTTTTAAACTTTTGTTTGATATTTGATTATTTTAAGTGCATTTACACTAAAAAGAATGAAATAAAATATTTTTGGAAAAAAAAATAGAACCGACTTCAGTTGGAAATTGTTCTAAAAAGTAAAAAATAATTTTTTTTCTTTGAACACCATCGAAACTACTTTTAAACATAAGTTTTGAAGTCGGCACAAAAACAATTTTTTGAATCATACGCAACTACAATTCAACTATAAATATATATTTTAATGGATACATTTCATTGGCGTTCAACGAAAAAAAATATTTTTTACTTTTTAGAGCAATTTCCAACTGAAGTCGGTTCTATTTTTTTTTCCAAAAACATTTTTAAACTTATATTTTTTAGATAAAATTAATTTTCATTAAAAAAAGGCCGAAACGGGTTTTGATTCAAAACGACTCAACTGCTCCTATGGGGAGGTGTTCACGCACGCATCATTGCGTTCCCCCCTCCCTCCTTTTTCACATATCACGCCGTTTTTCGTTAACATTACTGAAATAAAAATGCATGATGCCACACTTTCTGTTGCCATTTCCCTCCCTTTATCACGAACTGGCATGGGCGTAGCCAGGACTCACGTTAGGGGGGTGCAAGCAGTGGCACCCCAATAGGAGGTCACTGTGACCTCCCAAAAAGTTCTTATCCGATACAAATTAGCTGATGAAATTTGAAAACTGTGAGACAGTATTGCAAGGCTAAACTTCTTTATTTTATTTATTATTTATTTATTTTTCTTTAATTTACTTATTTTTGTGATGCCTCACGCGTCTCTTTTGGTAAACATAGATAAGTATGCATTCTTGTATTTTATTTATTTATTTTTAATCATTCAGTAAAGTTCTAAGTTTTATTCGGTAAATTAAAATTTTTCTCCTCAAAAACAGGAAAAAGGATCCGGATTAGGTAAAGAATGAAGTGCATTCTCTGATAAGTGGCGCCAAGGAGTTAAAATTTATTGGTGGGAGAGGAGGCGAGGGGGGGGGACTCTCAATGACTGAATGAAATTCCAAATTTCACCGAGTAATAAAATGCGAATTTATTTGTCTGCACCAGCATGTTACAATGAAAAGCATGAAAGGGGACAAAATCGTTTGACAAAAAAATAAAATAAAATGGGAGGTCACAGTGACCTCCCATGAGCTCTGATCTAGGGGGGTGCAGCTGCACCTCTCTGCACCCCCCTAGCTACGCCCTTGCGAACTGGCACAATTTCATAAAACCCGTCAAAGGGTGGCATCATTTGCGGACAGTCCCTAATCAATGTGCTTCTTTTTCTGAAGCAAGGGGTTTTTTTCTCGCTCATGATTCTTTACAAATGGTGCGCATGCTTTTAAATTAGTTCTGAATAAAATAAACAGTATAAAACAGTGGTGCCCACCTACTTCTCGCAGTTCATATCTTGATCTGTGTGGCCCATTATTTGCTAAATGGAGCAAATCGAAAATCACGATTAACGACCAGTGTCTCAAATTTGGAGACAAAGATTCAGATATTAGTTTCTGAAAAACAGTTGCATTTAGTAAAAGAAGCATCAAGTAATGATAACAACAGTTGATTTTTAACTTTCCTTCTTTTCCTGTATTTTCTAATGCTACTCAGAAGATATTTAAATACTTTGAAATTTAATGTGTATTCTGGCTGCGAGAATTATTTTAAAAGGAAGTGCAGCCCTCGGGCAGAAAAATTTTGGGCACCACTGATCTAAAAGGTTGAAAATTAATATAGCAAACCTCCCCCCCCCATATGTTACAGGGAATTTATTAAGTAGTAAGGTGTATAAAAAGTAGAAAGGAAAACTTTAAAAAACGGCAAAATGTTGTATTTATGTAACGGTTATAAAATTGCGCATGCTGTATAGCGGCATTTTATATTCATTAAATGGTGAAATGAAATATTTATTTCCCACACATACACGAGAGTTGAAGCAAACATAGAAATCCCTCTTTTGTATAATTTGCTAGTGTTGCCTCCACTTTTTATGATGACACAAATCGTTTATGAAATATTGCGAAAAAAATTCTTTTTTTTTAATGTTGACCTTTGACCTTGCATGATTTTAGGTCAAATAGGATCAATGGGGACTTTTGATGTTTCAGTTATAATAATGCATTTTAGGACCATACCAATTTTCTACTCTGTGTGTATTTTCCTATGTTTTAGACCATTTTTGTCTCTGACCTTACATTAATTTTTTTAGCTCAAGTGGGATCGATGGGGACTTAGGTATCTAATTTATAATACTGTGCCAATTTTCAGCTCTTTGGAATTTCTTTCAATTTCCAAGTTTTTAAAAAGTTATTTTGACCTTTGACCTTGTATAGAATGTTTAGCTCTACAGAGATCTATGGGGGCTTTTTTAATTTCATTTATAATGATGTATTTAAGTTGTTACCTATCTTCAGCTTTAAACAAATTTTACCGAATTTGAATGTCTATTTTGACCCGGCTACTAAGTCGGTAGCAAATTTTTCAAAGTGTGCAACATTCAATTTAAAAAGATAAAAAAGAAATCGTTCGGACACAGAATGTAAACTTCGGACATGCGTCTTCTACATGCCTGCCTTTAAGAAAAATGGTCAAGCCAAGAGTGGATCCAGATGGAGAGGATGGGGTCATGACCCCCCTCCCCCCTTAAGCAAACAAATAACCAAATATAGCTTAGACTGTATTTTGAAGTCTCTTATTTCGAAAAATTTGCCCCCGATCCGCTCTTAGATCAAGCCAGTTCGAAGTAATACAAATTCGGCTCATTGGAAAATTTCTTTTTATTACCATAAAAGCATTTTCTAGCAGTTGTTATTGAAATACAAAATGGAGTTCTTTGTACAATATTGCATAGCTGAAAGCACCTGTGTGATGACAATGCATAAAACTTGGTTCTGTATGTAGGTAGGGGAATATAGGGCGAAGAGAAGTAGGTATTTTTCGAAAGAACAAAGTGGAAATTTCTTTTGAAAATTTATAAAAAGGGAATGAGAGAGCACAATGTATTTCATTACCAATCTTGTATTGAAAGGTTAAACTTCCATTTTAGTGGGAAGATTTGAGTAATTCATGTAAAAGTGGAAAAAAAAAATCTCATTTTTCCATACATGAGACAAAGGTATTTTTTAATAAAATGTATTCGATCATTTAAAAAAAATCTTTCAGTTTATAAATAAACGAATTAATTAATAAATGGAAGTAATTATGCATAATAAAGGAATTATGAAAAAAATGAGTGAATAAATTAGTGAATAATGAATGAATAAGAGAATAAATAAAAAGACGAAATAAACTACTTCACAATGCCCTGCATAGGCATGACATTATGTAACATAATTCGTATTAAATGAAGGCGAACATTAAATGAGTAAGCCCTACTGAATGTCAGTAGGTCTCCATTTATATTTTATTTAAATGTTCATAAAAACGCCTGTATATTTTCTTACAAAAAATATTTTAGATAAACCACGCAATATTATAACATCAGTGCTAAATTTTGAAAATTGCTTCTAACCATGATCTTCAGAGTTAACTATTTTCTGACGCTACATATTTAATAACGTAGTTAAAATATTGCCAGATAGGTGGCGCCGCACACAGAGTAAAATATTTTAATATTTCACTTTTCCTCACATTCCCCTATTTTACCAAAAGTCGTGTGATGACAATATCATATGAATGAAACTATTGCATGAATGTGAGAAAAGATCTTTTGAAAAACATTGAAGTGGTCTGTGACAGGACATATTTCATCTAATCCCACCATGTAGCCGACAGCTACTCTAAAATCTCAAAACATTCCTTGGTTAAAAAGGACAAAGCACAGGTTGAAATTTTATCTATAACTTTCAGTTCACTAAATTATGTGTACTTAAGTGTGTTTCTATTACGTTTTGTAAAATATTTCAAATTAATTTTGTTTAAAGCGCACATAATGTCTCGACTTACACTTCAGAGGTTGAAGTGAGGGAGGCATTATGGCAAGCTTGATATGCGGAATTTTAACATTTCGTTTTAAAAGAAATTTTAATGAAAATGATGTTTTCAAATTGTAAAGTAAAATAAAAGATTTGTTGGAGCTTAGATTGAAGTAAAATTTAATTACTGCAAAAAGCTCCTTTTCATTTTTTATTTTAATTTTAATTATCTAATTAATTTTTTAAACCTTAAAAAGTTCTTACTCCAAATTTTATTTCATTTGTATGTTATTTAGACAAAAGAGAAAGCGACCACATAAACATTTCCCTCGTATAGTCGGAAACTGCATCTAAAATAACTAACAAACTTATCTTTAATGATTATCATTTAGTGTTAATGTTATAATATGTTTCCATGTATAATAATATTTTGACAATAAGCAATTTTTCACCTGATATAGCTTTGAACGTATAAGTAAAGTTGCACTTTGTTGTGAAAATAACTTGCACAAAAGTATTGCTTAAAGCACTGATGTATTGTGATTTGTATGTGAACGTGAAAAAGCAAGATTTAAAAAAAATATTTTTACTCAGCAAATAAAGCTGCTTTGAATATTTTCTTGAAAACCATTATCTCTTCTTAAAAAGAGAACTTATATCTTAGCATCTAAGAAAACTCATGAAATAAAACTTGTACAATTTATTCCGCCTTTCAGACAGCAAGTATGATGGAAAAATGCATTTCGATTTTCGGTGAAAACTCGAAATTAAAAAATTTTGTCTTTCATTATGGATGAACAATAATTGAGTTGATGAAGAGATTTGTCGTGTAGAAATAATGATATTGAAGTATCTTTCAATATGATTGCTTTTTATGCGAACACTGTTTTGGCAACAAGTTAATATTACCTTTTAAAACAGTCATTATTCTGAAAAGAAAATCTAGTTTTTAAGTTTTATGTAAAAATATTTGTTTTTCAAAACTCTTTTCTCAATGCATGCTGTTGAAATGAACTTTTTACGCTACAGGTAATGGCTTTATGAAAAATCACTTATTCTTAATATGTACATCATATTCAACTACCGAGAGAACTGTTTATAACAAGGATTGACAAACAAAAAGCTTCCTATATATCTACGCTTTTCCATAGCGAAAATATTGCTTATCATACTTTGTATATATTAATGGCAATATGGAATCCAGAAGATTTAGAACCTTCAAAATGGAAGCCTACATTATACAAAAATATGATTTCCAATCCGTTTTTACCAGAAAGAATCCAGAAAAATGATTATGAACTTTTGAAGAAATGATAACTTTTAATAGTTATAATCTTCTCTTCAAGAAGTCTTAGGTTTCGTAATGCTTTCTCTCGGTAGTTATATTTGCTGAAGAAATAAAATTCCCATAATTCGTTGTACAAAATTTTAACTCTTCCCCAGTGTTTAAATATTTCAATACAAACACTGCGAAGAAAGTTGTGGAATCGTTATATCTTTCAAAAAGTAAACCAATGTTTCCAATTTCATTTTGAAGCAATAGTATCCAAGTGGACTAATGTTTCCAATTTCATTTGGAAGCAATAGAATCCAAGTGGACAATAGAATCCAAGTGGAAGAATCCAAGTGGACTAATGTTTCCAATTTCATTTGGAAGCAATAAAATCCAAGTGGACAATAGAATCCAAGTGGAAGAATCCAAGTGGACTAATGTTTCCAATTTCATTTGGAAGCAATAGACTCCAAGTGGACAATAGAATCCAAGTGGAATAATGTTTCCTATTTCATTTTGAAGCAATAGAATCCAAGTGGACTTTCCAAAGTGTTGATCAAAACGCATGCGAAGTTCAAACCGCAGGTAGCCACTCATTGAAAAGTTTTTTTAACTTCCGTACTCACCAGTGCAGTTAAACCTCAGTCGGAAACCTGAACCTTAGATTGAAGCTTTTTTACAGCCATATTCACTAGACAAGTTGAACCTCAATCAGCACCCGAACCATCAGTCGATGTCTTCTTTAACCAATCAGAAGGCTTTAATTGACGTTTTGGATGTCTTACTGAAATTCAATTTGACTGGTGTATACTTTTTTGCACTAGTTATCTGAAGTTTTTAATTTTGACACCTACACTCTATGCGTCTGGTAGATTCAATACTAAAACTTTTTTTCCTAATCAAAATGTTTTTTCGTTTTGTACATTCATAATCTTAGTATTAAAAATACATTTTTAACGCATTCATTTTTAGGAAAGTTGGCTGTCTAATTTTAGTGTTCTTTTTTTTTTCAACAGCCTTTTTCTCTGAATGTTGAGAAATGAAGAAAGCACTTTTTAATTTTTGCGAGGTTCGATTTTTTTTTTTAGTTTTACCTTTTATCCTTCTTGCTAATGAAGTTAGGAAACATTAGTTTAATTGAAATATCCTTAATGAAACTTTATACTTATTTATTATAAGTTGATGCACTAATTTGGGTTAAAAATAACTCATTACGTTTGCCTATCAAGCGTAAAAATTATGATGAAAACAGAAAGATTATGAGTAAAACAATTCATCGATGACTCGATTTCAAAGTCTTAAAAATGTACAAAGTTTTACAAGTTCTTATCAACATACATTTTCTTTATATGTTGATCGTTGAAGTGAAACTGCTTTGTAATTCATAAACACCCGTATTCACCAGATTATTCGAATCACGGTCAGGTACTTGAACAGCAGATTGAAGCTCTTTTACTGTCTTATTCACCTGACGAGTTGGACCTCAGTCAGATATCCGAATCTTCAATCTAAACCTTCTTTAACCAATCAAAAGTCTGCAGTCGGTGGTTTGGTTGTCTGACTGAGGTTCAACTTGGTGAATATGGCCGTCATTGGTTAAAGAAGGTTTTGACTGGCGGTTACACTGAATATTTTTACAATCATTCACCTGGCGAGTTGAACCCCAGTTAGATAGTTCAACCATCAATCTAAACCTTTAACCAATCACAAGCTTTCGATTGGTGGTTTGGTTTTCTGACTGAGGTTCAACTTGACTGGTGAATATGGCCCTATTGGTTGAAGACTTTGATCAGCGGTTTGACTTCTGAATGAGAGCCGAATTGCCTGGTGAATACGAGGGTGCATTAGATTACAAATGAGGATGTAGTGAGTTCACTGTGAGTTTATGAGTTTAAAAAAGTACAACATCGGTTAAACATTTTCATTCAACCTTGTACTTTTGGGGCATAGAAAATATGTCCGTTCCTTTCTTCATTGAACAACAACCCCGACCGCCCCGTTTGCAAGTCAATAACAGGACAGTGGCATCCTCTGGTCTCGAAGCTCTTTCTGTAAGTGGATTCACCAGTGAATCCGTTTTCCGTGGACAGGATGTTGTGGTTCTGTGGTTTTATCGTCTTGGTTTTCTCCACGTGTTCCACAGGGACTTTGAACGAGCTACGAGCAGTGGTCTGTCCTTCGAAATGTCCCTCTCCAACTTTCTGACTTGTTGTCGGTCGGTGTGCTCTGGACGGTCTGATGGTGTTGTGTCCGACGTACGACGCTCGAGATGTAGACGTCTGGTCTTGCCCGGTTTTCGTTTCAGGGTTTGACCGACTTGTATTCGCAGGAGTTTCTTGATTTTCGTAACCTCCTAGTTTGAAAGAAGACCTAGGTCTTAAATTTCTGCTTCTAGAGCCAGTATTACCCATGTATGAAGTGTTGGCCGTCGTAGAAAACTCCATGCCTCCAGTTTCTGTTAGACTGCTCCTTTGTCCTTCCTTATTCCTGTAAAATAAGGTCAAAAAGTTTCGATTATAACATAATGTAACCCTTTATGCCCTGAATGAATTTGGCAAGTAGAAAATACATCAAAATAATATAGATGCAAAGCGTAAAAAATTTGACAATCAATATTGCAGGTATCATATCTGTTGACCTCTCAGCTAAGTACAAGGAATAGTACTTTCAAGTACCAGCATGATTCCAGTCATTTAGGATTCATGATACTAAATTAAAAGTAAGCGGTACTTCTGAGTACTGTCAGGGCTTAAAGGGTTTAACTGATTTTTTTTTCGAAATCAGAGTAAAGTTTAGATTAGAATATTTAAAGAAATTTGAACACTCTCAGAAATGAATCTTCAAATCTCACGAAACTTTCTTCGTATTTATAGAAATGGCTTCATGAAAATGGTCCGAATAAATTTTTCGTCAAACCGAGGTTCTAGACAAATTGAGGAATATTTTGTGGTATTTGAGCATGAGCTTAACTCAGTGTGAAAAGGATCGTCGTAAGTGACGAAATTTGTCTAAGAATTGAAGAAGCTTTGAAAATGAACGATGCATTTCTATTAATGAACTCTTTGACTGACCTAAAACTGTGTGAAGCACAGTCATTAAAATTCATTCACTTTTCAATTAAAGACAGTAAATTACCGAAAAAATATTTTTTTTACTCCTTTCAGTTTTACGCTGCCAAGGTTCATGCTTTTAAGACAGGAATTCCCTTGATATCTGTTATTTCAAAGTTTGCCACCACGTAATATGGTTCAGCTTGCCCAACATCTTACTTCTATATTTAAACATTTTACGGATTCTACTATTATTGTCACTTTGTCAAACATTCCATTAAAGTTTACAATATTCTCTGACAGCTGAAACCAGGCCCGTCATTTATGGGGGCAGGAGGGTCAATTGCCCCCCCACTGGCTTTGAGAAATCAATTTGTGTACATACACTGCTCGACATTGAAAATGCAACACCAAGAAGGAGTGGTCAGAAATTGATGAAATTTGGTAAGAAGACAGAGACAGCATGGAACAATAAGTGATATTTATTTCAAAATAAATAAGCAAAATTTAGAGCGAGGACGGCGTCGGCTCAGTAAGAAGTAGGACCACCGCGGACAGCGATGCACGAAGAAACACGTCTAGGCATGGAGTCAATAAGCCTGCGGATGGTGTCCTGAGGGATGGCACTCCATTCCCTTTCAACCATTTGCCACAGTTCGTCCTCTGAACGAGGCAGTGACAGGTTCTGCAAACGGCGTCCAATCACGTCCCACACATGTTCGATTGGTGACAAGTCAGGAGAGTATGGTGGCCAGGAAAGCATCTGTACACCTCGTAGAGCATGTTGGCTGATTCGAGCACTGTAAGGCCGGGCGTTATCCTGTTGAAAAATTGCATTTGGCAGACCCTGAAGGTAGGGGATTGCCACCGGCCGCAGTACATTATCTACATATCGTTGGGCCGTCATAGTGCCCCGAATACGAACTAGAGGTGATACGGAATTGTATGCAATAGCGCCCCAAACCATTATGCCACGTTGTCGCGCTGTGGGGCGTTCCACAGTTACTGCCGGATTCGATCTTTCTCCACGTCGACGCCACACACGTATGCGATGACTATCGCTGGACAAACAGAAGCGGGATTCATTTGAGAACACTACGGTTTGCCATTCTGCCATCCACGTCGCTCTGGTCCGGCACCATTCCAAACGTTGGAGTCTGTGCTGTGAGGTCAATGGCAGTCTTCTTAGCGGGCGCCGTGATTGCAGGCCACGTGCAACCAGTCGACGGGAAATGGTTCTGGTCGACACAGGAACATCCAGGGTACCTTGCACGTGCTGCAGAATCGACGTACAAGTGACTTGCGGGTCCGCCACAGCTTGTCGGTGAATCCGTCGATCCAAGCGGTCTGACGTCACTCTGGCTGCACCTGCACCCCTCAATGTGGCTACATTTCCTCTTTCCAACCATCTCCGACACAGCCGATGCACAGTGCTTGCATCCATGTGGGTATCAGCTGCAATTTGACGTATGGACCAACCTCCCCTTCTCAGTCCGATCACCATACCCCTTGTAAAGTCGTCTATATGCTGGAAGTGTCTTCGTTGAGGACGGCGTGGCATTTCCTCCTATCACACGTATCCTTCGAGACAAAAACCAAATTTCTCCGATAATTAGTCTGGCAGAAAAACCAACATGAACATAGCCCACTTTTCAACTTCATTCTCTTATATCTTACTTCACGTGCGTCGGAGAGCTGCGCATTTCATATCATTTGCATAACTCAGTGACGTGCGTCTACGGTAAAATTTGCATGAATTTCTGACCACTCCTTCTTGGTGTTGCATTTTCAATGTCGAGCAGTGGAAAAGTGGGCGTGGTGTTTGATGTTTTCCGATGTAATTGCATTGTGTTTGGGCCCTTTGCCCCCCCCCCTGGAAAAACTTGAAATGACGTCCCTGGCTGAAACCGAATACTTTTCTTTCCTTATCGTCAAATTCTATTTCAATGATGTCCTGTAAGGAAAATTTCAAATTGATATGATAAATTTTTTTTTTAATCTTACTAAACTGACTCCGAATTTACCCCCCCCCCTGGTTTTAAAAACATAATGCAATTATGCATTATTTCTATGAAATGCATTGAATATGTGCGTCCTTTGCCCCCCCCCCTCCCTCCAGAATTCAGATGACGGGCCTCGTTTTTCTCATACCTCAAACCTCGTTTTTCTCGTACTTCATCATTTTACTTTTTCACTATTTCGTCCCTCTAAAAGTTGCTTATAACCTCTGCAAATTTGTTCCTCGCTTTATTTTTATAGCAATTACTCCAATTACTTTTTCCTAACTTAAACTTATTATAGCGAAATTTACAGGTAAATAGAAATCAAATACATGTTCTAAAAGGACTTACCTTAACTGCATCTGGCGTCTGTTAGTGAAATAATCCTTATTAACCGAATAATCATGCGATGTAGTCTCAAACTCCATTTTCCCTTCCTGTTTCAACGACTCGCCTCGTCTCTTTGAAGATGAACGTCTAGCCTCCCATTTTTTGTACTCTGACCTTGAAGTTGTAGAGCCTTCAAATGGTACCGAGTCTATCTTCAAATTGTCATCTGGTCTGTAACGTTTCGATGCTCTTGTACGCACGTGTTGCGACGATTGGGATACTGCCTGATGCATATCCTGTGATTCAGAAGACTGAGAAATTGCTCCCTGTACCTCGTCTAATGTAATATGAGCTCCAGCTTCTCCATTGCTTTCTGTAACGATTTCCCCATTCGTTAAGTGTGATGCTTCAATCACTCCATTTTGAACTGCTGATTGCATTTCACCTGAAGCAGCAGCTGCGTCAGCCTTATTGAAATCTGATTTGGAAGTTGTTGCAAAAGTCATGCTTACACCTGGTCTCAGATTCACATCGGGTCGAATAGCTTTCACTCTTGGAGCTTGCTGTCCTCCGTAGTCGGCCATGACTGTTGAAACATCCCTATAAGCAGTTTTTTGAGCTACTTCCTGAGAATGAACTAGTTCGTTTTGTGAATCTGCTTCAACCTGTTGGTTCGAACCTTCAGCATCCTGTTTTGAATTCTCATTATCTTGATGTATTGTTACAGATTGTTGCAATGCGCTTTCTTCAGCATTTTGATTTTCATTGGCTGCTTGGGAAGTATCTCCTTCTGCTTCTAAATTTTCAGATTTCAACTTCCAAAGCTGATGATCTCCGCCGTTTTCAGTCTTCTGAACTTCGCCGGTGCCATTTGAGTCTTTTCTTTGGGTTTGAATTCCTGCAGCGTTTACTTTCTTTCTTCTTGATTGCCTACTTTCCATTCTCACCCATTGTTTGTACTCTCTGCTGGATGTTGTTTCATTAGTAAATTTTCCGGCTTCTACATGCAGATTGTTTTCGTGGCGAATTGGTTTCACACGTTCTAATTTTTCATGCTGCTGAAACATAGCTTGATTGGTTGTAGTTCCTGTGAACGTACCTTCAGTTTTATTAGTGGTTTTTGGACGTATTTGCTGTACTTTATCAAAAGATTTTTCTCCGAATTCTTTTCGATTGGTTGTCTCAAAATTCATGTCACCTTCGTGCTTCAGAGAGGTGATAAGTTGATATGCTTTTGGTTTTTCTGCTACCCACTGTCTGTACTCGTCGCCTGTAGTCGTGGTATCTTGAAACAATCCCTCGTTCATTTGAATATTGTTACTTGGCCTTATTTCAGCAGTTCTTTCCATAGTTTGACCTTGAAACGTCTCTTGATTTGTTGTAGTTGAATGAGATTGACCATCTAATGTTTGCGTTAGAGTTCTTTGCCGCATTCTTTTAGGTCTGTTGAGTGGTTTTTCTTCAAAATCTATTTGATTAGATGTCATAAAATCGAAATCTCCTTCCTGGCCAAGAGTTGACTGATGTTTTATAGGTGCTGGTTTGTTTGATGGTTTGTAACCGAAATCTTTCAAGTTGGTGGTTTCACTACTAAATTCACCACTTTGGATTCGTAAGTTATCCCGTGGTCTTATGTCGCGAACTTTCTCGATTGGAACCGTTTGATACATAATCTGGTTAGTGGTTGTTCCATCGAATTCTCCTGTTACAGGAGAAGAAGCGTGAGGCACTATCTTTTCCACTTTTGTCATTGGTTTTTCCTCAAACTCAATTTGATTTAACGTGGTGAAATCCATTGACCCCTCCTGAGTTAGATTTGATGTGGGCACAATGGCCTCTGGCCTATTTGCGTTCCAATTCTGAAATTCTCTTCGAGCGGTTGTTTCACCATCAAATTTGCCCTTTTCTAAATGAAGATTAGTAGATGGTCTTTTCCCTCTTACTTTTTCGACTGTTTTGTTTGGATACATAACCTGGTTGGTAGTAGTGGCATCGAAATCACCTTCTCCAACAATCCGTGTTGCTGTAGTTGGTCGTACTTGAGGCATTCTTTCTCCCATTTTCCCCTCGAATTGCATTTTATTAGTAGTTGTAAAATCCAAGTCTCCCTCCTGTCGCAAACTACTGCGAGGTTTGATTGGAGACGGCCTTGAATAATCCCACGTTTGAAATTCTGTTTGATTAGTGGTTTCATTATTAAAAGACCCTTGTTCAAGCTTTAAATTTGTTTTAGGTCTTATTTGGCGAGGTCTTTCAGTTGGAATATTTTGAAACATGAGTCGGTTTATTGTAGTGTCATCAAAAGAACCTGTAATTCGTGGATCACTTTTAGGTCTTATTTCAGACACTCGGTCCACACTTTTAGCTGCATATTGCAATTGATTTGTTGTTGTGAAATCCATATCGCCTCCTTGATGATGCATTTGACTTCTCGGTGTTATCGCGTCTGGTTTAGCAGGTTTCCATGCCTGAAATTCCACTTGATTTGTTGTGTCACTGGAAAACTTTCCTTTTTCTACTTCTAAATTATTCCTCGGTTTTATCATATCAGGCCTCTTATAAGCTTGTGTTTCATACATTATTTGGTTAGTTGTAGTGCCGTCAAAATCGCCAGTGATCTTTGAGGACGTTTTTGGACGAAACTGCTGAAGTTTTTCCATAGGTTTCTGGTCAAACTGCATCTGGTTCATAGTTGTAAAGTCTATAGAGCCTTCTTGCCGTAAATTTCCTACGGGTCGGATGGGTTTCGGTCTTTCTGAATTCCAGTCTTGAAACTGAGCTTTACTCGTTGTTTCAAAGTCAATTGCCCCGGAACTCATTCTCAGATTGGGTTGTGGAACAATTTTCTGAACTCTTTCTATCGGATATTCAGCATGCATTTCTCGACTTGTTGTTTTTAAATTCATATCTCCTGATATTCTATTTGTAGTCGTAGGTCGAATGGGATAAACTTTTTCCGGATGTTTTTCTTCAAACTCAGTATTGTTCGTTGTAGTAAAATCAATCAGACCTTCTTGAGTAAGACTTGACTTCGGTACAATAGGAGCAGGGCGCTTAATCTCCCACTGCTGAAACGCCTTTGCAGTTGTTGTTTCATCGACAAAATCTCCCTTTTCGACGTGGAGATTACTTCTTGGTCTTATGGGAACTGCTTTTTCTGCTTGTTCACTGGAAAACATTATTTGATTCATAGTAGTGGCATCGAAATCTCCCTCAAATACTTTTGTCGTAGTTTTTGGCCGAATCCCTTTCACCCTTTCCAAGGATCTCTCAACAAACTCACTGCGATTAGTTGTGTTAAATTCCATATTTCCTTCTTGCCTTAAATTACTGTGCGGTCTTATAGGTTTAGGACGGATTTCGTCCCAAGTCACAAAATGTTCTTCATTTTCTTCATATCCATTTGTATAATCCTCAGTTGCCATGCTTTGTTGTGCAATTTGGTCTTTTAATGCTCCGTTTGTAATAGTTTCTGCATGATTTCCATCTCTTGCTGCTGCTTCTTGATCTTGGAATGATTTAGCTTCAAACGTAGCACCTTCTGCTGATTTAAAATCCGTGACATTCTCTGTGCCGTGAACTTCTGTGGTTTGAACGTCTTGGGCTGCACTTGATTCACCCCCGAAGCCATTTTCGAATGTTCTAACTTCAGATGATTGCATTTCTTGATAATCAGAATGTGCCTCGGCAAATTGATGTGTATGTTTTGATGGGGAATAATCCGTGTCCTGCGTTGTTTCAAAAGTAAAATCCCCTTCCGACATAAGATTGTCTTTCGGTTTCTGAGCAATACGTTCGGATATTCCCTTCATTTCAGAACCCTCCAGATTGGCAAATGTCATACTCTCTGTTCGAAAACCATTCGTTTCGGAGCCATCACTGAGGTGAAAAGTATCAGATGGCTTGTGTCTCATCGGCTTTCCAACTTTCCATCGTTTGAAATCGTTAACAGCTGTTGTTTCATCCGACATTAGATCGTTTGATATTTTAATTTCACTTTGTGGTCTGGCGTTCCTTGGCTTCAGTGCTACAAGGTCCTCAGCATGGATGTTTGAGGCAACAGCGTTGTAATCCAGCGATGTGGTATCGAATATCATTTCACCTTCGGGCTTTAAATGACTTCGACTAGTACCTTTCTTCACTTTGAAGTTATCACTAGCCTGTTTCGGAGTGAAAGCTTGCTGATAAGAGCTGTCGGATTGAAAATCGCCGCTTAATTTCAACGATGTTCTTGGTCTATGGAAAGGCTCGCCATTACCCAGCGCCTCATCAGACTGCTTCCTGAACACATTTTCGTTAAAAACAGCATTGTTTGTCGTTTCCAAATTCAATGGACCCGATAAAGTCAGATTGTCTTTCTTAACTATCTTTCGCGTTTTCGATATCTGTCTTTGATTCCAAGATTCTGCTGTTGCTTTTTCGGAGTTAGATTCATTCGCAGGATGTATCAGCTGAATCTTTGAAGACTTTGTCTGAAAGTCTTGTTGGTGAATCGTTGTAAAATCTGCACTTCCTTCTGGTCTAAGGTTATCTGGCCTTCTTATGGGTCTAGTTTTCGGAATATGTTTTGCTGACCAATTCGTGCCACCATTTGCGAGTAAACTTTGGCTGTTACCTTTATCTTCGACGGTTAATGCTGTTGCGACGTTCGTTACGTCACCAAGAGACTCTCTTTCTTGTCTTTTTGTCGCAGATAGCAATGAATCTTCTGATTTACTTTTTGATAAGCTCCATCGTCTTCTTTGCCGTCTCTCTTTTAAAATAGAGAAATGCACAACAATTAATAAATGCTAATGAGTCAAAATTCGACAAAAATATTCTTTTAAGATATTATTTTAAATGTATATCTTTTTCTGTACTCATTTGGGATGGACGTTGATTCAAATTAAGTAACTTTTCACACATTGTTCTTGATAAATAAAAATAATGCTACTTTTAAGTTATAGATTGTATTTGAAAAGAATTTTAACAATGCCCCCCCCCTATCAGGAAATATACTACACTATACCCTAGGGTCCCCGTATCTGCACTACAATGGTTTAACCAGTTGGGTGAGGACCTAAAGAGTCTTTTTGATCTGTACCAGCAGTCTAGCAACTACTGATCTCGTATTTATGGAGCAAGGATTGCTCGGCTCCAGAGGAATTGATTTGAAAGCGAATTTTGAGAACTGGGTGAATATTACAGATTTAGCGTACATGAAGGATCTTTGATAGGAGGCAGGAATCGAGCCCGCAGCCCTCCAGTTACGAATTCAAAGTTTTGTCAATTAGGCCACAACGGTTATTAGTAAATATATTTCCATTTAGGATTTATTCAAATTTGCACATTAACCGTTCATAACTTACAGTTTATTATTTATTAATTTTGAAGTTGACGCTATTTCCTAAAAAGAGAGAAAAGCAGTATAAAATTTTCTGTTAAGTGTCATGAACAAAATTGAATAAGAATACAAAATATGTTCTATATCATCAGGGCTCTCAAACCTACGGCCCGCGAGCAGATTTTTTCCGGCCCGCGGAAAAAATCTGTTTTTTCAATTCCCCCCCCCCCCTTTTTAAAAAAAAAATATATTTTTAAAATTAAATTAACCAGAACAGTGAAACACATGGATGTAGCTGAAGTAATGGATGTAGTTGTCAAAACAGTTAACTTTATTAGATCCAGTTCTCTTAAGGTAGTAGTCTGGTAACTTATGCCTATTTTCATGACTTCTTTGGAGGGTGGTTTTTTATAGGAAAATAAAAATGAATTATCTTGAATATTAAGAGTGTTTTTATTTACATATTGAAAATATAAAAAAAATTTATTTGAAAAAATTTAATAGTTTATTACTATTATTATTGTCCCTCGAAGTTGGAACTTCAAAAAAAAAATGCACATGGGTGGCCCGGGTGATTTTGGCTCTTGATGTTATCTGAAATCAAATATTCTTGATTATTCTTAATCTATAGACATGTCATTCTGGTCGGAACTACTGAAGTTAAATTTCAAGGGTAAATAACAAAATGGCGGACTTTCAAAAAAAAATGTCTTTTTATTTTAGCAAAGAAAGGGTTGTAAAATAAAAAGTTAGGGGTGAAAAAAATTCTCTTTAGTTCCGACGAGAACTATAAGTGTGTAGAACAGCCTGTTAAAATTTGAAAGCAATCGGTTCAGTAGAAAAAAAGTTAGGACCCGGGCCGACCAGAAAAACAGTGTTTTGAGAAAAACGCGTTTAAAGTTCAACAACAAACTCCGAGGCGCTCTAGGAAACTCGTTATAACTCCCGAAATATTTCGAATTTCTGTGTGAAATTTTCACAGTATATTCTCAAGACATTGTACTTGCAAATTAGGCAAAAAAAAAATCGAGTTTTTGAACTCAAGTTACCAGACTACTTCCTTAAAGGTTGGTCTCCGAGGCGCTCGAGGAGACTCGTTCTACCTCCCGAAATATTTCGAATTTCTGTCTGAAATTTTCATAGTATATTCTCAAGACATTGTACTTTCAAATTAAGCAAAAAAAATTTTTTTGATTTTCTGAACCCAAGTTACCAGACTACTACCTTAAAGATCGCCAATTCAAAAATTTTCTTGCTGAAATTGACAGCGTTTATCCAGATGTTCTTTACCATTCTGAAGTTCGCTGGTTAAGTAGAGGCAAAGTATTGCAGCGATTTTTTGAACTTCGAGAAGCGATTGATATTTTTATGACTGAACGTCGGCATCCTGTACCTGAACTTTCTGACAGTGTATTTGTCTGGAAATTGGCTTTTCTTGTTGATCTCACCACACATATTAATTTTTGAATTTAAAGCTGCAAGGGGAAAACTCCTCAATTTGTGACTTATACTGGCATGTCAAAGCTTTCAGACAAAAACTCATGCTTTTCGAGAAGCATTTAGGATCGATGAACTTTGATCACTTTGAAATGTGTAAAAACTAAGGTGCATTAAGTACTACTTCCTTTCCCAAGGTTCCTCGTCTAACCTACGAGAAGAATTTAAGAGCCGTTTTGAAGACTTTGACCGTGCATCAGATGATATCCAGATTTTTCAAAACCCTTTTAACTGCGATATAGGCAAAGTGCCTCCTGAAATCCAACTTGAAGTCATCGAACTTACTACCAACGACTCACTCCAGACTGCTTTCCAGGAATGCCAAAAAGAAGGTAATCTACTTTCATTTTACAGTTCTCTCCCGGAAAAAGATTTTAAGAACATAAAAATTCACGCTCGAGTTATGTTTTCTCTTTTTGGGTCTACCTACAAGTGTGAGTAGACATTTTCAAAAATGAAGTATGTTAAATCTAAGTACAGCTCCTCTTTATCAAATGAACATTTAAAATCAACTTTAATGATGGGAAGTACAAAGTTTGACCCTAAATGGACTGAAATTTTAAGAGGCAAACAAATGCAATCTTCTCATTAAAAATTGTCCTAAGCGTCGCACTCGCTCTGTCCTCATTTATTGTTAAGTTTCTTATCATCATTAATACATAAAATTCATTTAATAAATTGTAGTACATTGCAAGGATTTAGTTTTTAGTCCAGTTTGGCTTTTTTTTAAACTCCTTTTTGAGAGCAAAATACATTTTGTGGGAAAAAAAGACTTTTATTTCAGTTTTCTGAACTGCTCTCTAAATTTTAAGAGTTTCCGTAATGTTACTAAAAACCATCTGAACTGAACTATTTTTGGACCGTTGGCCCTCCTCGCTTCCAAAAATTTTCAATTTGGCCCCCGAGTAAAAAAGGTTGTAGACCCCTGTTCTATATCATTTCTCTTTAACTTGAAGCAAAGAGCTTATTGAATGGCAATCCGTTTTCACTTAAAGTTATCAAAATAATCAAAATAGTATTATTTACGACATCATTTTGATTAAGTTGTGTCATAGTATAATTTATAACTTGTTTACACATAGTTGCGGAATGCCTATTGCGAAACAAATGGTATGAATTTTCCCCTCTCCTCTTACTCATTTTGTTTGCACCACAGTCAAACTTGTCTATCTCGAATTTCACGGGACAAAAGAAAAATTCGAGATATGAAGGTTTTCGACATACAGAGGTTGTGATAAAATTTACAAAAATAAACAATTGGAACAAAGTCAAATACTTAATAGATTGTTTCGTATTGATATTGTCGAATATTCTACTGTACGACATGTTGTGAGTCCACGTTTTACTAATTGTGGTGACTATATCGGTAGTAAGTTAATGCATACCTTTAAGTACGAACATAGTCTTTGAATGACTGTGCAAAAGATGATTTTTGTCTCCAAGTTATACTATTGATGAAGGTGGCTAGAGATGAAATTCAAACATTAGAGTCGTCGAAATTCGAGATATAGAGGTTTGTGGGAAAATCATTCGATATAAACATGAGAAAAATCATTAAATTTATGCTGTAAAAGCAAGGAAATTGAAAAAATTCGACATAGAGAGGTTTTCGAGGTAAGCAGGTTCGAGATAAACAGGTTCGACTGCATGTGACTTGAGATTGAATCATGCGTGAACAAAACTAACTTTGATCAATCGATTGTATGAAATTTAAAACTTGTTTCAATCCCTTTTTGATGAAATATTTGTCTGGGATTCAAGAAAAGAGAAGATATCCCTTTTCGACGTGTTCTTCACTGTGTCGAAAATATTTCAGGTAATGGTGTCATTAATATCATTAAGATTAGTTGAAAGACAACATCTGAGTCCTTAAAGAAGAGTTGTTCGAAATAGGAACAACTTTTCATGGGACATAATCGGAAACTATGGGGGATATGTTGTTTGAATGGAAGTCCCCCTCTTTGAGAAACTAAATTAAACACGTAATAAGGACATAGTGAAAGTTATTTGTCAAAGTTGTGCCAACTCACCTCGAAGTATTTCACGTTTGCTTTCAACTTTATCTTCTCCAAGAACTATGTGGCCTCCTGCTTCTCTGTGAGGGCACATGTGCCTCCTGTAGCAGAAAAAGAATACAAAAAATAAGTAACACAACACACATCGTCATTGCAACGATTGCAAGTATCACTACAATCAGATCTACTTTGGTATGAAATGTTTTTTATTTGATTTAATGAATTTCTGGAAGTAATACTGCTAATTTTTTTTCTAAAAGTAAACTGTGGTGATGAAATGAAAATGGGCAGCATTTAAGACAATAATTTATCTAATATTATACGCAGAAAGAGTGGCGCACCCACGAGGGGAGCTAAGGGGTTAAAGCCCCTCCCAGAAGCATAAAGTGTCATTCCATAGTGACTATACTTCGCAGCAGTTTAACTTGGCAGTGACGTCACTACGGGTGGAGCCAATAAGAGCTCACAAGCAGTCAGCGGTCTCCTCTAATTCGCCAAGTAGGCTGTGACGTTTTATCTAGCTCGTTTTTCATAGGCTAACGTCACGCTGTTGGCTCCGCCCGTAGTGACGTCACTGCCAAGTTAAACTGCTGCGAAGTATAACGTAACATTCAGAGCTAATTTTGTAACTGTTTTTACTTGTAACTTAAAGGATAAAAAAAAATTTTAGTTATGCTGGTGGATTTACAATGTACATGGTATCTATGAATCATTTCTGCAAAGAATTTAAAGCAAAATTACTGACAGTAGATATTTTTTCAACCAAAATAGCAGCGTGACTAACGTAACATTTTTGCAACCCTGAAAATTAATGCTCATGTTGTGAGACAAAAATTTCTAAGCAAGAGTTAAAAATTGATAAACAAATATGGAGTGTGACTAACGTAACGTGACTAACGTAACCATCGAAAAACAAGCAGTAAACACACTACAAACTATTTGTTATGACTAATCTCAGTGATAATTACAATACTTTTTCAATTTTTTTTAGCTTCTTATGCTGTATGATTTTTATTTATTTATTTATTTTTTGATACATTTTTCACTTCGGTATTTTTTTTTTCTTCGGCTGAGGTTGACATTTCTATGGAATGACCCTAAAGATGAACTCCCATAATAAAACCAAACTGCTTCAAGTGCATTTTTTGGACTTAATTTTTGAAAATTTGCCGAGAGATAGCCTCAAACTCCATTCTTACTTTAGCCAAAAATGACTAGTTTTTTTTCTCTATTACTTCAAATTCGAAAACTTTCCCAAAGAGTGCCACTTAGCACCTCCCAGGAAACAATTCTGGAGGGTCATTCCATTGAAATGTCAACCTCAGCCAAAGAAAAAAAAATACTGAAGTGAAAAAAGTATCAAAAAGTAAATAAATAACTAAATAAATAAAAATCATACAACATAAGAAGTTCAAAAAAATTAAAAAAATATTGTAATTATCTCTGAGATTAGCCATAATAAATAGTTTGTAGTGTGTTTACGGCTTGTTATTCGATGGTTACGTTAGTCACACGCCATCTTGAGTAAAAGTGACACTTAAGGCTAAAAAAAATTTAAGATTTAATAAAAACGTTTTATGTTTTTAAAGACAACTTTACACATTTTTCAAATATATCATTCAATTTTTAACACTTGCTTAACTTTGAGATATTTTTGCCTCAGAACATGAGCATTCATTTTCAGGGTTGCAAAAATGTTACGTTAGTCACGCTGCTATTTTGGTTGAAAAAATATCTACTGTCAGTAATTTTGTTTTAAATTCTTAGCAGAAATGATACATATATACCATGAACATCGTAAATCCACCAGCATAACTAAAAAATATTTTTTATCCTTTAAGTTACAAGTAAAAACAGTTACAAAATCCGCTCTGAATGTTACGTTAGTCACTATGGAATGACCCTGGATGCACGCAGAAATATATTCTAAAGTTAAATAAAATGTGGATTTTTTTTTAATTTAAACTGGAGGACTCAAACTTTGATTAGTAGACAAAGATAATAACCAGAAATACAGAAATGCTTTTGTGCTTAAAAAAAAGTAAATAAAGAGATGTTCAAATCACAAATGTCTTTTCATCAATAAGCTCAACGTATTGCATTGAAAAAGGCGTCCCTTTGCAAGGCCGATGTTCCTGCTCATTTGTGCTTAAACGCTGTTATATTTATTTTTAAAGAAAATAATAGTTTATTTTCTGGTTCCAATATAAATATTTTTCAAGAATTTTACAAATAATGAATTTAGAAGGTAAACACATAGCTGGAATCTGAAAAAAAAAAAAAAAAACTTGCATGAATAATAGTGGTAGGAAAATAATCCGGCAGTAATTTCAAAGTAAACAACTGAATTCAATTCAAAAGTTAAAAAAAAAAAAAAGATTTACAACATATATTGAAAGCATAAAATAAAATATTTACAAGGGTTTAAAACAGTATATACCACTAGCAACAAAGGTACATTAGAAGCAAAGCGCATTTTGTTTTATTTAATTCACCATAAAACTTAACCTGTGCATCTTAATGCTTTCTTGCTTTAATGCTTATTGTTCCCTCTTCAAAAAGGAATGTTATTATAATTTTCCTTTTTTAGTCTTCTTTTGTTCTCCTCTAATTTTAAAATAAGTACAACAAAGTTGAAAAAAAGTACTTTAACTGCAAAAAATGAATAAAATAATAAATAAATAAATGAAATATTGACAGTGAAAACATATCATACCAAGAAGCATCAATGTTAAACAACCTTCGAGTGTAATGCATTCATGTTTTAACAGATAAATCAATTTTTGAAAATTTTGACGTCTGTGTATCATTTTTTACTTACCATTTTACTGGCATCAATTTATCGAAATAAATGTATTTATAATAGAACGAAAACAAAGTAAAATATGTTTAATTAATTACATATCATGAATTAATAGAACAGTTATATTATTAATTATTTTTAATAAATCAAAGAAAAAGTAAGGGAGAGAAAGAAAAAAACAAAAGTTTTATTCAATGTATATGATCATTTACAATTTTGAAAAATTCCTCTATTTTCTCATACTACAATTTTTCAACTAAGAGCAAAAGCGTACAAAGACTGATCGATCTTTTATTTGTTAAACTTTTATCTTGTTTCTCAACAATAAATTATCATACAATTAATTCCATTTTCAAAAGAACAATTTGTGAAGCATAATGCAGACAAGTAAAAATGTTATCCATGCACGTACAACCCACAAAAGTGCAGAGAGCTATTAAAAACCGCCGTCAAACTTCCGGAAATTAAAAAAATTATCAGTCTGAGCTGCATCTAACTAGGCAATTAGAGAGATATTATAAATTATCGCTCCATTTTCGCTCAGGTTACTTTCGGTTTAATGAAAATTGGACGTGCTTCCCAGTAAATTAGCTTTTTTGTTTTTCGCTGAATTAATACGTTGGTACTTACAAAATGTTACCTTTTTTCATGTTTAGACAGCTATTTGAAAGTACTGCAATTACCATAACCGTTGCCGCTGTTAAAATAATGTTAACTAGCTGACCCGTGAGAAAGCATTCATACGTAAACTATTACAACCACAGTAAGTGATTAGTTAACATTGTCCGCATGTATCGTTAAGTCGTAATTAAATGTGAGATAAACTAACAGTAAACGCATCAAATCGATATTTTTTTGACATCGATACTTCTCGTTAAGTGATGGATTATGTGTCACATAACATCCATCTCTCGATTTCTTGCTTTTCCCATGTTGTTTCCCGTTTTTAACCCCCGACGCACCAAGGAAATTTCAAAATTATCCTATTTTTCAGGTGGGTTTGCTGCACAACGCAAAAATAGAAAGAACTTCATTTACTTGAGCCATCATGAAGAGGACTTTGGTATAAAAGGAGAGTGGCCTTTTTTTTTAAGTGGAAAGTTGAAATAAATTACTTCATAACTCTTCTTAGTCTTTTCTTAGCATTTAAAATAAGGTATATATTACTATATTTAAATAAAAAAATATTAAAAAAGTATGAAATTAATTGCGTTGTTTCTGCGCAATTATTTGAAAATTCAGACCCTTATATCTGCCAAGCGCCTTTGAATAACAAAGCAACATTTGTTTCATTAGAAAGCTGGTAAAAAGTACTTAAGATTCCACAAGTAAAATTATTTTTACCTTCTCCCCCACATGCATTTTTTTTAGCATTGAAAACTGGATTTTGTTGCAAATTTGCAACTTTCAAAAGTAGTAAAAAATGAGATTTTCGTCGCAAACCTTGACCTTGAAAAACTAAGTATTTTTTTAAAGTCTGAAATTTATTGATATCATATGTAAAAAGATCTCTTCCTTAGCTTTCCAATGAGTTATGTTTGAGCTCAGGTAGAAAAAAAAGTTATAGTTCATAAGACAAAGCATCAAAATGCCCCATTTTTGCTGTTGCCAACAACAAATATGGCCTATATATCAAAGGGTAAATTTTTCTAAAATAAAAGAGTTATTTTTTTGAGGTCTGGGAAATAAAAGGAATGCACATGCACATTTTCATCAAAATCAAAAATGATGGTGCAACAGCATTTTTGAAAATTTGTTGATTTAAAATGGAATGACCCAGCCTCATTACACGCCACATCCTTGTTACAGCTTCATTCCTTTAATCTCGTATGGAATATATTCTAATGCAAAACATAAAACTGATAAAAAGTGGAGCAATCTTTTTCTTACACTAAAAACTTGAATCATTAAAAATAATAAAACTTTTAAATTCAGCCAATTTTAAACTTCATTAAAAATGAAAATAAAACACATCTTCTAATTCCCATACTTCTGTACACATATAGAGCTGCATTTAGGAAAAAAATATTTTGAGGGATACACATTGGTATTTGGGGAGACGCAAGAAAAGAAAAGGTGATTTGGAACCAATTTACTTTACACTTGCATTCTTTGTACAGTAAAAACAAATGAATCCGGGTAGGGTGTCCCCTCGCTCTCCCCTCCCCTCCCAACTGCAACTGAGTACACGTAAAAAAAAATCCCTATCGTTTTAAAAATGCAATGAATATAGATTTCGATACAGGAATTACATCAAGATTTCTGTTCCGCAATGCAAAGGAAAAAAAATCGCGATTGGTCAGAAAATATTAATGTTTTTCAAAATTTGAAAATCTTCAATTGTGAAAACCAATATTTTCCAAAATTTTCAGAACGAAGGCGCAAACTCATAGCGGTGAACATACCTAAGAAATTGAAACAAAACTTAATTCGCAATAACCTGCAAATAATAATGATAATAATAAATAAAAACAAACAAACAAATAAAAATAAAAGTAAAAATTTAATAAAAATAAATGAATGAAAAAATATTTATGTAATAATATGAAAAACAAATTCTGCTTAACTATATTAAATTGTTTTTTAATAGCATCTTTAACTAGGGCTACTTGGGAAAGCTAGGATGGAATTCTACACGGATACTTACGTAAAATAATGCTTTAAAAAGTAAAATATTGTCGAAATTAAAAAGAGACACATCACAAGAAAACAACATGTTTTTTTTTTTTTTTGAATGTGAGAAATTTTGAATTAATAGACGTGAAATTCTAAAAAAACAAACGGAGCGTGTAACAAAATTTAGCTTTTCCATTCGATAATAAAGAAAACATTTTTAATATTATCTTTAATCTATTAATGCCTAGCGTCCCTTTTTAGCGACGGTCCAAAAAAGGGTCTGAATGTCCCCAAAATGAACATTTCAAACAAATAATTGTGTTCAATTAGTACCTTGGTATTGTTTCGATTCGTTATTAACAGATTGCAGCACATAACCATTATAAAGTCTATTTTGTAGCAGTTTTAATATGATCTTTATCAAAAATGACATCGTTCACAATCTCAAGATAAGAAGCTAAGTTTTCAAAGTTATTCCCAGTTGATGTTAATTGCTGATTTTATTTCTTCTGATAAAATGTCTTTTTAAATATTATATCGTAGGCAGAATAAAGTTTTAGTAAAAAAAGTATGTACCCTCTGGGGTCTATCGTAATTTTTAAGGGACAATTTTTCTTTCCATAAGAAAAAAAATTATTTTTTACATAATATTGTTTTTATTATTTTTCCTGTCCATTAAACACTGTTTGTAACCAGTATACAAAATATCTTTGGAAAAAAAATGTCAGGCATTAATGGGTTAATGTGAAAAAAAGAATATTCAGTATTCACTTTCAAATGTAAAAGTTTAAGTTCCAGCTGTTACGGTTTTTAAAGAGAAAAACTACAATATTCGAGTTCATGTTTTAGTAGGTAAATGCATAGAGGAACAAAAAATATAAAATTGACTTGCAGAAAAAACCAGAAAAAGGTTTTAAAAGGAAACAATTTCAATCATTTTCTTCAAGGTTCTTTGTAGCAGTTCAGGTTTCGACAACTAATCTTTATTCCAATTCTATGAGATGTTTTATGGCGCGAACTGGGTTACTACCCATTCCAAACTGATGAGTTCTAATCAGGGGTGCCATGGGGGGGGGATATGGCGTAAGTTGAACCATCAACATTTTTGGGGGATGATGTTTTTTTGAACAAATTTACTTTTTTTTAAATTATTTATTCATAAATTTTTTAATTTAAATTATTTACGGATTTTTTAATAAAAATTATTCATTAATTTATTTGTTTCATAATTATTTCTTTTATTTCTTTATTATTATTTGTTATGTTTTTGTTTGCGTGTGCGTGCTTGGAATGTCTGTAAGGTAAAAAAGCGATTCTATTCTGCACATAATTCGAACTTTTAAAAAAATAATAATACATAAAAAAATAAGTTATCATTAAAAAAATAAATAAATAAAAAAAGAGGAGTTAAAAAAAACACACACAAGAGGTTGTGACAAATTGGGGGAGGGGGGGATGAGCATGGGCACCCCTGGTTCTATGATTGAACGAAACTGCAGTCTCTGGATGACATGGCTGAGCTGGAAGTGTGTTACATTTTGTTCTGCCTTTAGCTGGACAGTAACTCAGTAACTTACTGCGTTAAGTTTTTCCTTCACTTCATGAGTTGTACCATACCATTGCTGTGGTCTCTCGCTGATGTGCCAATTTTACACTATACTCGACAGCAACTTAAGTTGACACTGACGTCACTACGCGCGGAAGAAAAACGGAGTTAACAGAAACCTTCTTGGCGAATTAGAGTAGATCGCCAACTGTGCGGGAACTCTTATTGGCTGGCGCGTTCGATTCAAATGGATTACGCTTCCGCGCTACTCTGCTCATAAAATTGAAAATATTAAGAAAATTACGAATATTATAACAGAAAAAAGCTACATATGCGTAGATGAAACACTCTAATCTGATTTCTAAAGGGAAGGATCTAATTTCACCCGAAATTCGGACACCGCGCAAGGAACTACTTCCTTTGCTTGGTCTCAGCTTATTTCTTCACAGTCAAGAAAGGTTGCAGTCGAGTATAGCTACCAGTTTGTTCGGCATTCTTAGCTTCTACGAGAAGATTTCTGTTTCCAAATGGGTTACTGCTTAAGCCATACTGATGAGTCCTAATGGGGACGAAACTGCAGTCATGGATCGTTTGACAGAGCTAGCAGTGTATTACATAAAGCATGGTGACTATTTCAACAGACTGTCGCACTTTTTGTCTCACTTTCAGGACTTTAAAAAGACAAGGATGTTAAGCAATGGAGTTTATGAGTGTTCTCATTTTTATCATATTTACATGTTGGAAAATTTTACAAAAATGTTTATCTATATACTTGCTTTTTACAACGAAAAAAAAATCATCAAAATTGAAATTCATAAACTCGCTGCTGATCGCAGGAAAACAAAGTTGTGTACTGGAAGAACTGAGAGAAAAAAAAATATATATGTAGAATCTAGTGGCAACACAGAGTTTCCCGCCCTTCTAACGCCGCCCCCTGGCGAGCGCGTCGGGCAGTCAGCAAAGTTTGTGTAGGCGCCGACTGAGTAAGATGTGACGAATAGTGCTGTAACGTTTTGTGTTCGTTTCGTTTTGTTGTGTGTTAATAAATTGTGTGTTTGAAGTGAAGGTCTCGTCATTAAGAACCCTCACCCCCTAGACAACACCACACATGTGATTACTTTCAAAGCAATTTGGCTGAAAATATTTGACATATTGTGATTGATAGGTTCTACGGGCAAAAGTGCTATCAAATGCATTTAGTAAAAAATTTTATCATCATTTTTATTTTTAACTTTTATCATTTTGGTTTCTCTAACTCAGTTTTATTTTATTTAATTTTTTCAAATTGAAATTTCCAACCAAAACCAAGCAAGCGAAGACTGCTCCCTTTTAAAGCTGGGTGGATTTTGCCATCTCCTCCCATTATCTTCGTCTAGAGATTAGAAACTTTAAATGGATTGAAAATTTTAGAGTGGATAGAAATTTTTTTAAGGCAGATTGGTAGAAGGGCGGAACTATGTTTTGCCAATCAAATTGGCTGATTTCAGCCAATTGGCTGAAGAATCACATGTATGCAACACCCTGCCAAAATTCCACAAAGTTGAGGGCTCGGCCTTCCAAATGACGACAATGCTGCGACTTCACTGACAAAAGAAAGTAAAGTTGCCTTCCAAATGACGACAATGCCGCGACTTCGCCGATGAAAGAAAAAATTAAAGTTATCTACTAATAGCCGTCCAGCTCCAAGTGAATCATCGACGATTTCCACCGCCTACATGCGAAACAAAAGTGTGCCGTTTCGTTGTGTTCATCAAGATTGTGCTTCAAGTGTGTTAATACACTGCTCGACATTGAAAATGCAACACCAAGAAGGAGTGGTCAGAAATTCATGCAAATTTTACCGTAGACGCACGTCACTGAGTTATGCAAATGATATGAAATGCGCAGCTCTCCGACGCACGTGAAGTAAGATATAAGAGAATGAAGTTGAAAAGTGGGCTATGTTCATGTTGGTTTTTCTGCCAGACTAATTATCGGAGAAATTTGGTTTTTGTCTCGAAGGATACGTGTGATAGGAGGAAATGCCACGCCGTCCTCAACGAAGACATTTCCAGCATATAGACGACTTTACAAGGGGTATGGTGATCGGACTGAGAAGGGGAGGTTGGTCCATACGTCAAATTGCAGCTGATACCCACATGGATGCAAGCACTGTGCATCGGCTGTGTCGGAGATGGTTGGAAAGAGGAAATGTAGCCACATTGAGGGGTGCAGGTGCAGCCAGAGTGACGTCAGACCGCTTGGATCGACGGATTCACCGACAAGCTGTGGCGGACCCGCAAGTCACTTGTACGTCGATTCTGCAGCACGTGCAAGGTACCCTGGATGTTCCTGTGTCGACCAGAACCATTTCCCGTCGACTGGTTGCACGTGGCCTGCAATCACGGCGCCCGCTAAGAAGACTGCCATTGACCTCACAGCGCAGACTCCAACGTTTGGAATGGTGCCGGACCAGAGCGACGTGGATGGCAGAATGGCAAACCGTAGTGTTCTCAGATGAATCCCGCTTCTGTTTGTCCAGCGATAGTCATCGCATACGTGTGTGGCGTCGACGTGGAGAAAGATCGAATCCGGCAGTAACTGTGGAACGCCCCACAGCGCGACAACGCGGCATAATGGTTTGGGGCGCTATTGCATACAATTCCGTATCACCTCTAGTTCGTATTCGGGGCACTATGACGGCCCAACGATATGTAGATAATGTACTGCGGCCGGTGGCAATCCCCTACCTTCAGGGTCTGCCAAATGCAATTTTTCAACAGGATAACGCCCGGCCTCACAGTGCTCGAATCAGCCAACATGCTCTACGAGGTGTACAGATGCTTTCCTGGCACCGTACTCTCCTGACTTGTCACCAATCGAACATGTGTGGGACGTGATTGGACGCCGTTTGCAGAACCTGTCACTGCCTCGTTCAGAGGACGAACTGTGGCAAATGGTTGAAAGGGAATGGAGTGCCATCCCTCAGGACACCATCCGCAGGCTTATTGACTCCATGCCTAGACGTGTTTCTTCGTGCATCGCTGTCCGCGGTGGTCCTACTTCTTACTGAGCCGACGCCGTCCTCGCTCTAAATTTTGCTTATTTATTTTGAAATAAATATCACTTATTGTTCCATGCTGTCTCTGTCTTCTCACCAAATTTCATCAATTTCTGACCACTCCTTCTTGGTGTTGCATTTTCAATGTCGAGCAGTGTATGTTCATCAAAATTGTGCTTCAAGTGTGTTCATAAAGAATTTCGTTTTCAAGTGTGTTCATAAAGAATTTCGTTATCTACGCCGTCACGTGACGTCTGCTGAATTTTTCCCCGCTTACTTCTCCCGAGAAAAGAAAAATAAAAAACCGCAAGAGTGAAAACATTTCGGCGCCTATTTTGTTTTTGGTTTTTTGTTGTTGGCTGATTTTGATATTTATGATAAGATTTTTTTTTCTCACCGATGAAAATGTCGTTTCGAATTGAAGTGAATTGTTTATTTTTATTTATGCTGTTTCATGTTATGTTTTTGGTAAAATATCCACGGTATGCATTTTTAATTTTTATCATTGCTATATTTTGTATGCTTCACGGTGCTTTTTATCTATACTCTTTATTTTTAGTATTCAATAATTGTATGGTATACAGTGTATGTCAAATAAGGTATTAGTAATTTTTCACAAATTTACATATTCTGTCAGTATTAAAAATTTCTAAGGTTAATTTTTTCCCCCACAAAATAGTACATCCGCATTAATTAAAAATGGCATACTTACTACGTTTCAAAAAAGACGATTTAATAGAGCTGTCGAAAGAGTTAGGACTTATCGTAGAGGAAGAGGACACGAAAATAAAGCTAAAGGATAAAATTATCAAACAAGAGGGCTATGTAGAGGAAGACGTCAAGGCTCTGATAGACGCTATCCAAGAAGAAAAAGATCTCGAAAAAAAAAAGAATACAGGAAGAAAGGGAGTTCAAACTTGAAAAATTAAGAATACGAGAAAATAGGGAACTCGAACTGGAAAAGTTAAAAATACAAACACAACAGCAACTGAATGCAGATAATCAAACAGAAAATATCGCAACGCCGCCGGCTAAATTTGTTCACGAAGCGTTCCACAAATTTAATATGAAGGATGATATTAGCTTAAATTTAACACTGTTCGAAAGATATGCTGAATTAATTTTGCTACCGAAGAAAGACTGGGTCCAACGACTTATAGGATTGATTCCGATTGACGTAGCTCACATGATCGCCCGAGAACCCGCAGAAAAGGCCAATGACTACGACCACGTAAAAAGTCTACTATTAAAAGGATTTAAATTGTCTCCAGGAAAATTTCGCCAACTATTTGTTTCGCATCGAAAAGTCACCGAACACACATGGTCAGATTATTACAACGAACTGAAGACTTATTACGAAGGATGGATTTCAGGCCTTAAGATAGAAACTTTCGAGAAACTCAGCGAATTAATTATAGCCGACCAAATGAAGAGAAAAGCGCCGTACGAGTTCAAAGCACATTTTCCAGATGAATGGGCAACCATTAATTCACCAATTGAGTTAGCAAGGAAATTCGAAGAGTATGAAGACGTACGTAAAGAACATTGAAGCCAAAACCGTCGAATTCTTCTAAAAGACGAAAATTCGAAAATAGAGAAGCTAATAATGCTGGGAATGTTTACCGAAACTCCGAAAATTTCAGAAACGAAGAATATAGGTACGAAAGAAAACCGTTCCATGCTTATCGAGAACCATACGCAGTAAGAAATAATTCACCGAAAAACCAAGAACATTTAAGAAACGAAGGATATAAGTACGAAAGAAAACCGTTTTATTCTAATCGAGACTCATACACCGAGAAAACAATTTACCGAACAAAATGATATGCTGTTACTGCCGATCACAAAGCCATTATGGAGTAGAATGTCCAGACCGACCTAGCCTTAACATGAAGAGCGACACACCTCCGATCAAAGTAGTACAATTTTGCAATAGAACCTCAGACGAAAAACACGGAATGAAAGAAATTACTCAACGAAACAAAGTTCTAAATGCGTTAGTTGACAGTGGTAGTTCCGTAACCCTCTTACGCGAAGACAAAAGCGACAAAATAGTAAAGCATACTGAACTTTCCAACGAAGGATTAATACTCACCAGCTTCGGAAACACACAGGTTCAAACTAAAGGATCGTTTAAAGAAGAAATCGAATTGGATGAACAAAACTATATTTTGACCTGGCATGTTCTCCCTAAACAGCATCTCGAATTTGAAGCGATTATAGGAAGAGATATCCTAAACCAAGCATCGGTGAATTCACAAAAGAAGGAATTAAATTTCGCAAACGAGAAAATCAAGTTTGGTCTATGCATGCGCAGCTATTTGAAGGCAGAACGCAAGACCAAATCGATGTCAAACATGTTTCAAACCCGAAAATAAGGGAAGACTTATCGGAATTAATCTCTAATTATACGTCAAAGAAAACTGAAACAACAAGTGTATCAATGAAAATCATTTTAAAAGATGACATTCCGGTTTACCAGTCAGCGCGCCGACTATCATTCTCCGAGAATCAAGTTGTAAACAAACAAATTGATGAATGGCTAGAACAAGGAATCATACGACCCAGCTCGTCTGAATACGCAAGTCCAATTGTACTTGTGAAAAAGAAGGATGGAAGCACCAGATTATGCGTGGATTATAGAAAACTAAACCGTAAACTCGTTTAAGATCGATTCCCACTACCATTAATAGAGGACGTGCTAGACAAGCTTCAGGGAGCTAAATTGTATACGACACTTGATTTGAAGAACGGATTTTTTCACGTGAACGTAAACGAAGATAGTAAACAGTTCACCTCTTTTGACGTTCCAGATGGACAGTTTGAGTTTAATAAAGTCCCTTTTGGTCTCAGTACAAGCCCCAGTGTATTCCAGAGATTTATCTTCAGTATTTTCCGAGAACTTATGCGAAAAGGCATTGTAAAAATCTATATGGACGATTTAGTAATTCCTGCTAAAGATGAAAAAGAAGGACTTGAGAAGTTGAAAAAAGTCTTCGAAGTAGCTTCAAAATATGGTTTGGAAATAAAATTCTCAAAATGTCAATTTTTACAAAGAAAAATAGAATTCTTAGGCCACATCATTGAGAACGGAACAATTCGTCCATCGACAGAGAAAACGCTAGCAGTGAAAAAGTTTCCCATACCAACTACGGTTAAGCAAGTTCAAAGTTTTCTAGGCCTAACCGGTTACTTCCGCAAATTTATTCCAAAATATTCCGAAATGGCAACCCCTTTAAGCGACTTGACAAGAAAAGATAATGCATTTGTATTTGATCGACCGCAAATCGAAGCGTTTGAGAAGCTGAAAAAAATGTTAACAGAAAGTCCAGTGTTAAGTATCTTTAGACCGGGAAGAAATACCCAGTTACATACAGATGCAAGCCAACATGGCTATGGAGCTGTTTTATTACAAGACGACGATGGAAAAATGCATCCTGTACTGTACATGTCCCAAAAAACCACTCCGGCGGAAGAAAAATATAGTAGTTATGAGTTGGAAGTCCTCGCTGTCGTCACAGCTCTAAAAAAATTTCGGACTTATCTCTTAGGCAACCACTTTAAAATTATGACCGACTGTTCAGCATTCCAAAAGACTATGGATAAAAAGGACTTAGTTACCCGAATAGCCAGATGGGCCCTTCTCTTGGAGGAGTTCGACTATGAAATAAAACATCAACCTGGCAAGCAAATGCAACATGTGGATGCCTTAAGCAGGAATCCAGTGGCCGTAATTACGGACGATACTCTCACCGCAAAATTAAAACGGGCTCAACAACTAGATGAAAACGTACAACATTTAAAATCCCTCCTAAATAGTGACGCACCAGACTTTTTTGAAAGAAATGACATTTTATACAAATATGAAAACGGCCGCGAATTAATTGTCGCACCAAGAGATATGCAAAATGAACTTATCAAACTGGCACACAACAAAGGACACTTTGCAGCAACGAAAACTGAAGAGATCGTTAAATTAGACTTTTTTATCCCAAATTTAACAAAACGTGTGCAAGATGTGATTAGAAATTGTGTACCATGTATACTAGCCAATAAAAAAAGTTTAAAGAAGGAAGGATTCTTAAACCCTATACCTAAAGAAGATATACCGCTAAGCACCTATCATGTCGATTTCATAGGCCCTATGCCATCTACAAACAAAAATTACCAGCACATCCTAACCGTTGTTGACGCATTCACAAAGTTCACATGGCTTTATCCAACCAAATCCACTTCCGCGGAAGACGCACTCGAAAAACTGAGGCTGCAACAAAAAACTTTTGGAAACCCCAAAAGAATAATCACTGACAAAGGACCAGCATTCATCGCTAAAGCTTTTAAAGACTATTGTGAAGACGAGAAAATACTTCATCTGCCAATAGCAACAGGAGTACCCCGATAAAACGGCCAAGTTGAGCGAATACACCGCACGCTTATACCAGTTCTCACAAAACTGTCCATCAAAGACCCTAACAAATGGTACAAATTCGTGGACAAACTACAAAGGACACTTAACAGTACCTCCAATCGAAGTACCAAGCGCACTCCTTTCGAGCTGTTGGTGGGTACCACTATGAGAAACAAAGAAGACCTTAAGATACAAGAACTGCTAATGGAGGAATTCATAGAAGAATTAGAGGAAGCTCGAAAGCTACTACGGCAAGAAGCAAAGAAAAACATCCAAAAACTTCAGGCTGAAAACAAGAAAACATACGATAAAAAACGTAAGAAAGCTCCTGAATATCAAGTGGGAGATTTAGTGGCAATCCAAAGAACTCAGTTTGGAACAGGGTTAAAATTAAGACCTCGATTTTTAGGACCCTATAGAATAAAAAACGTTAAATCAAGAGACAGATACGATGTAGAGAAAGTAGGGACTCATGAGGGCCCTAACTTAACCACCTCATCGGCAGACATGATGAAATATTATTCCCAAACTTAATTTTCCTCTCGTTATCTTCATTTTCATTGACTTATCGTTTAATTTTGCGTGAATTTTCAAGTTTTAGTTAGATGTTATTTTTAGTGTATGTGATTTTTCTTGTGACTTTTTCATTTTTCATCGTTATCATATATTTATGTAATTGTACGTTTGGTCACTGGGGGCCAGTTCCAGCAGGATGGCCGAATCTGTAGAATCTAGTGGCAACACTGAGTTTCCCGCCCTTCTAACGCCGCCCTCTGGCGAGCGCGTAGGGCAGTCAGCGGAGTTTGTGTAGGAGCCGACTGAGTAAGATGTGACGAATAGTGCTGTAACGTTTTGTGTTCGTTTCGTTTTGTTGTGTGTTAATAAATTGTGTGTTTGAAGTGAAGGTCTCGTCATTAAGAACCCTCACCCCCTAGACAACACCCTGCCAAAATCCCACATATATTCATTCAGAAAATCTGTTATACAATAATCTTTGAAATAATTCATTTCATTTGAAAAATGTGATAACTAAAGTATAGACTGATCCAATTAATCATCCAGAAACGTGAACTTTCAAAATATGTAATTAATATGGTTTTTTCTGGTTCAAAAAAATTGTATGGTAAAATGTTCTCTTCGTCGCGACCAGTAACGATTATTGGAAAATAATTCAACTTCTGAAACACTTGCACTTTATCAAATTTTGAAGTACATTGTTTAAAATGGTGCAACAGTAATCAATAGAGCTAGGATTATATGTACTAAAAAATCGTGAAAGCGTGCCTGCATGTATGTACTAAACATCACTAAATAATGCACAAAAAACTGAAGAATATGAGCCAAAAGCTTAAGAACATGCACCAATATTTTTTATTCACGCCAAAAAAGTTGTCTTATTTGACTAAAAATAGGGTCTCTATTTTTTATTTTGCTCTTCTAACGTAATAAATACATACTGTCGTCCCCGCTTAATCGGGTAACGGATAAACGAATACCCCGCTTATACGAATAAAATATCTTGGAACCGATGCCATAGACGTAATGTTAAAGATCCCCGCTTAATCGAATACACCGTTTAATCGAATAATATTTCTTGGAACCGACAGTATTCGTTTAAGCGGGGCCGACAGTATTAACCTATTTATGCCCAGTAGCTTAAAAACGGGAGGCTTGTTAGTTACTGCATACAAAAACCTATTAGGTTGGTGCGTATGAAATGTCGGATTCTTAAGTTGATTGTATAAAACTGCATATCTTTCTTCAAAAGCTGTTTATTCAATCAAAGTATGCTCCATTCGCTTCCATACACTTCTCCCAACGAGATTTTAAAGCGTAGATCTTAAAAAAATTTTGGTCTTTAGAATTAATAAACTCTGATATCGAGTTTTTTAGACTGTCTTCATTTTCATAGTGTTTGCCCCTTAAAAACAGCTCTAAATGCTTGAAAAAATGAAAATCGGTCGGCGAGAGATCCGGTGAATATGGTGGATGCTGCAAAACTTCATATTCCAGTTCGTTCAGTTTCGCAATTGTTTTGTGTGTCGGCAGAATTCATATCGGCAATAAACTCAAAAGAAATAACAAAAGGGAAGACCTTCGAGAAAACCTATTTTGCTGAAATGAGTCTCTGGCAATGGACAATACGACTATGAATGAGGTTATGCCAAAGACAAAAGTATAACGAAAATAGGGAGACAAACGTCCGCATGTAAAGAGAATCCGACATTTCATACGCACCAACCTAATATAATGGATATGTATCATTTTACTAAAAAGCTGTTTTTCATAAGTGAAATAGTCCTTCTCTTGAGAAAACCAGTTAGAGCCACTATTCGGACATCAGAGTTTATTTATTGACGGCTATTTTCAGACAAATCATTCAAGCAACGATCCAGCATGGGTAGTAGGGTGGAGCGAAAAAAATGAATTTTTGATTTTCGTAAACGGGTACCTTTCATTTACTGTGAATGAGGCTAAGTAACAATTCTGTAAAATATTTCACTTTTGCGACGTTATCTTTAGTCTGCGCATTTGGCCTAAAGTTTTGAAATTTTTGATTTTTTTTAGATTTTTCAAATTTTTTAAAAAAATAATGCAAATGATAAAACTAGTGACGGGTGGTTATTAAATGGAACAAAAAGGTTTGAAATATACAAAGAATTTTTTTAAACCATTTTAGATTACGATTTCAGTCTGTGCATTAGGCCCAAAGTTCATCAAATTTTCCGAATTTCCGATATTTTCAATATTGAGCAAACATTTTTATAATTTAAAATTTCATCTCAATAATTACTTAAAGTTCCTTCAAAACATTTCCTTAATCATTTTGTTTTTTCTTTGAACTACTCAACTCTTTGCTTTCTCATTGAAATTACCCAGGACTCACCACGTGGAAGTGGCCGCACTTTGGGTGCCACCCGCGCTCCTCTTTTGCTTCCAACCAATAGAGTGCACTCATTTACACTTCTTAGACAAGTCAGGAACAAAAAAGTTTCTTTGCGTAGGAAATTGTTCGCATTGGTTTTGATGGATGCACTACAAAGACAGGAAAATACAAAGGTGTAATGCGGAAACTGGAAGAAAAACTTGGCAAACCTCTGTAATGGGATATTTGCCAATTACATTTAAATGAACTTAATTTGCGGCCTTTTTTTGCAAAAACTAGATGGACCTACCAGTGGACCAAAGTGATTTTTTGGACCTGTTGAACGAAGCTAAACAACTGCTATACTTTCAAATCAGTTTAGTATGAACCTATAGAGTTTGTCATTGATCAGATCGATGGTGACAATAAAAATGATTTAAGTGCTGAACAACAGTAAATTCATGAGATGAGAAAGGTAGTTTTGACGGGAAAAATATCCAAAAAAAATATGAAACAGAAGTCCGAGAAAGCTTTCCCAAGCCAGATGGTTGACTACAGCAAACATAATCTTTAGACTATAATTTTTAAAAGAGTTTGTAACTTTCGCGGTAAAAGTGTCCTTGCTATTTTAGGATGAAGTGCAGACGTTACTAATTTAGCTATTAATTTTAGTGAGATTATAAAGAGTTACGTTTATCTCTCCAGGAAGAAGCAGAAAATTGTATTCACATCCATTCAAAACAATGTATACTTGGCACCCTAGAAATATGCTATTATCGATATCTATTATAAAAAAGGATGTATGTATGTTTGTTCCTTGTACAAATCCACAGTTTTTGTCGGATTTTTATCAAACTTGGCACAGAAGTTCCTTCATGTGCTAGAATTCACATAGGTGGAGTTTTAAAATTCCAAAAAAGTCCAAAAAGCTCAAAATTTAAATTTTTTGTTTCAAAATGGCCATTTTCTTTTAGTTTTGAATAGATATAGCAATAGAGCTTTTAAGCATACAAATTGATTAAATTTAACACAATTAAATAGGAGTATTTCCCAACAAAGTTTACGATGAACAATGAATTATTAATTTTAGCATGAAATAAGTTTTTAAATTCCCATATGGATAGAATTCATTCAAATATTTTTAGAGTTATGTTGTATTAATAAGCACCCGGGCAACGCCGGGTAATAATCTAGTTAGTTCATAAGAAAGAGCATTTAAGAAACTTGTTTTAAATCGTACTATCAACGCTCAATCTAGAAAACAAACAAGAAAACAAGTTCAGATCCCAAAAATAGATAAAAATCTATTTTTATACATTACATACACAAATAAAAAATCAGAATACATCGATATTATTTCTTGTCATGATGTGGAAATAACAAAGTCACCTTTTAAACGTAATTTAACAACACATTATTTAAAAAGATTACTGGTAACTGAGAATTTAAATATGATTTCGGAATGCGGCCTTTTTAAACTTCCATTCAAGAGTCAATCAGTTGAAAGAGCTGTCAAAAAGGTCACAAGCTATTCAAAATTGGTATTTAATCACAGAAAAAGAAAAAGGTTAGAAAAAACGAGGATATCTGATAGAAATATTTGATCAATTTACGACACAAAGGAACAATTTAACTGTTAAAGACGTATCTAAGAAAAATAAATACGTGCTCGCATTGGTTGGAAGGAAAGTGTGTGTGTGAAGGCTCACGTGAATGACTCGAAATGCGCTTACCTCCTCGTGGTGAGTCCTGGGTCCACATGAGCTAGCGAAGAGTTGCACGGTTTAAACTAATAACAAAATAAATAATACCAGGTTTGAAGACACTTCAAGTGAATATTGCGAGGGAAATACTGAGTTAAAAAATGTTGAAAATATCAGAAATTTTGGGAAATTTGATGAACTTTGGGCCTAATGCGCAGACTGAAATCGTAATCTAAAATGGTTTTAAAAAATTCTTTGTATATTTAAAAAAATTTTCTTCCATTTAATAACCACCCGTCACTAGTTTTATCATTTGCAATATTTTTTTAAAAAATTTGAAAAATCTAAAAAAAATCAAAAATTTCAAAACTTTAGGCCAAATGCGCAGACTAAAGATAACGTCGCAAAAGTGAAATATTTTACAGAATTGTTACTTAGCCTCATTCACAGTAAATGAAAGGTACCCGTTTACGAAAATCAAAAATTCATTTTTTTCGCTCCACCCTAATGGGTAGCCACAGAATGCAAGTTTTTTTTGCGAACTTATTTTTCATAAAAAAAAACTATTTTAAAACGATTTGATTAAAATTGATCAGAGATGCCTTCTATAATGTTACTTTATAAAAGTAAAGTCAAGTAAGATCGTATTTTGCTCACATGTCTGCAAAATATCCCATATACAGGACGTTAAATAACTTAATGAATATAGCAACGGTAAGCTATTTTAAGCCTAAAATGTATGCGAATCATTCCAAGTAAGAGTTTTAAGCAGATAAAAATTGAAAAAAAAATGTTTAAAAAATTAGGCATAAATGGGTTAAAGAAAATACACGGAAGGTAGCATGCCACATTAATTACGTTAACTGCCGTACAACACAGTGCGGGTTTCTTTTGCTAAAAATCGTTACTTTTCATTTAATGTCAGCTCTGCATGTGAAAATATCCTTTCAACTTCTACAGAATATCTTTAAAGTCAGAGAAAATCTTGTGTAAAACGCATCAGTATGCATTCATTTTTACTTATTGACGTTTTTATGCTTTTATACGGGGATAAAATCTGTACCTCAGAACCAGACTAACGTAAGTCCATTTTCGTTATATTTCAGTACAGGGGAAAAACAATGTATTCGACAATCGTTTTTCCCCTCCACCGAAAAATGACGAAAATGGACTTACGTTAGTCTGGTTCTGAGGTACAGAAATATGCAATTGCATTCACTGATCCGGACTAATAGGGGATCCAGGTACAGGAGCGCCCCGAAGGGTGGTCATGAGAGGTCACCCGGACCTCCCAAAAATTTCCTCTTTCGGCACATTCGGATTGACGATTCGGCACATTCATGGATGCAATTTTTTAAGGGATGGCGTGCACGGAATTTTCCTAGCAATTTTTTGAAGCAAAAGTTGCAAAAATTCAATTTCAAACGATCTCAGAGGAGATCCTAAGGGGGAGGGGCGCACGATTCAGGAAAATAGCACTATGAGTTGCACAGAAAAAATATTTTTTTTATAATTTAATAGGGGGGGGGCACTCAAAACCTTGCAAGGCGTTGGGTGCACTTAAGTCATTGTACGCGGCTGCCCCCGTTATAACGAATCGAAGTTTTTCAATCATGTGTAGAAAATATTGAAAGTGCTAGTTTTTCAACTTTTTCGTGATACCTATTGCTTTTTCCTTATAAAGTAACGTTATAAGGTATGCGTATGCTCGCATTTTATCATTCGGCACATTTCGAAATTTCATTCGGCAAATTGAGAATGTTCCCCTTCCCAAAAATTTAAGCTCGGAGCACCCCTGTCCAGGTAGTCCGAATTAACAACACTACGGATTAAACAAAATGACCCAGAAATGAAGCCAATGTACGTAAGCTATGTACCGCAAAGGCGCATTTAAGGGGGGTCCAAAATCGAGAAAGATTTTTTCAAAAGTAGGTGTTCGGTTCGTGTTTGCTCAAAAAAAAAAAAAAAATCCTTAAGAAAAAAGCCCATTCTCTATTAACATTGTTTTCAAAGGTGTATGTAAGGAAGGGCTCCAGAGGGTCTTTCCCTCCTATACCCCCCCCCCCCCCGAAAAAAAAATTTTCGAGGGGGGGTATAGGGTTTTTTTTTTTTAATAAAGGTAGTTCTTATTATTCGGTTTAAGTTTTTTCTTAAACTATTAACATACTTTTAGCTTGAAATATATAAATAAATAAATAATTATTGCTAATAATAATTCGTTAGATGGCACCAGGCAGTGGTGCAACCCAAGATTGTCAGGGAGCCCTTGCGCTTTACTCGAGAGAAAACGCATAGAAAAAATTCTAATCATTTTGAATAGAAATCTTTAAATAAAAAAATTCAACACATGTAGATTATTAGTCAGCAAATTACGTTTCTCTCTTTCTTCTCATTCCCCTTTTTTTCTAGTCAGTCAGGAAATAAGAGTCTTTAAAATAATGTTACACTCAATAAATTTAAAATAAAGTGTAATCATTCCTCCCCGGCAAGAAATTTAAAATAAAGTGTAAGTATTCCTCCCAACAAGAAATTTAAAATAAAGTGCAGTCATTTTCGGTGCATAGTTTTT